>CANYLF012200143.1:0-12583 GCA_948193215.1 Bocquillonia castaneifolia
GGGGAGAAATCTCCTTGTTTTATGTTTTTCAAAACCTAGCACAAGTTGAAGGGGAGCAATTCCATCAACTCGTACCTCCTTTGTTTTTAAGTTTTTTAACTTAGTAATTTCTTTGGTTGTCAAACTCAAAAAGGGGGAGATTGTTGGCCTTAGTGGCATCAATCCATCATATTTTGAGTTAGCAACATTTTATCTTTGTCTAACAAAGTTTCCAAGTGTGTAGGTTATCTTTCAAACTAGTTTTGGATTTTTCTTGTAAATCGCGCCCGAGATAAGGGAAATCACGCCCGTGATTACACAAACGCCCCCGCGATATGGGACACATCCCGCCCGTAAAATGCAGATCGCGCCCAGGACATTTGGTAAAAAATTCGAAGGGTTTGTTTGCTTAGATCGCGCCCGCGATCGTTCAAATCACACCCACGATTTGATGAGACAAAAGGTCCAATTTTTTAAGGCTTCTCTGGTCCCTAAGGTCGTGCCCGCGACAAGTTAAATCAGACCAGCGATTTAATCAAGCAGCAAGCCATTTTCAAAGGAATCCTCTGCATAGTCATTTCGCGCCCACGATGGAAGATGTCGCCCCCACGACATTCAAGGAAGATCCTGAAAAAACTAGCCGTTGAGAAGATCACGCCCATGATTGATGGAACCGCGCCCGCGATCTAACACATTTCAGTGCATTTAATGTAAAAGTAACTAGACGTTAGAGACACCTTTGGGGTTGTTTCTAACACCTAGTTTTGGGTATTTTGACTATAAATACCCTTCATAAATGTTCTTCAACAAAAAAATATTAATTCTTTGATAGCCAAACTCTTGTCAATTTATTTCTCATCTTTGTAATTAATTTTTATTTGGTTTTAGGTAGCTAGAACTCTAGAGCATTTGTTGCTTGGGTTAAGTGAATTAGTTATCCATTGTACTAGTGTCAATTCTTTGTGAGTTGGGGAAACACTAGGGTTGGTTGTGAGTTAGCCATTTCTAAAACTCATTGTAAAGGTTTGGTGTTAGCCTCTTAGAAACACTAGGATTTGTGAGTGAGCCTTGGGTAAAACTCAATGTAAAGGTTTGGGATAGCTTTGAAATCCCTTGTATCACTATTATGGTGTTGTGGAACCCCAAAGAGGTCTTTGGGAGAGTGGATGTAGGATAAGTTGGGTCCGAACCATTATAAAATCCTTTTGTGTTCATTCTACTTCATCTCTATTCCTTCTTAAATTTTTAGTTCCGCACCAATTCACCCCCCTCTTGGTATTTCAACTGTTTTCACAGTAATGAGGGTGCAACTCTGGCATTATTTTCATCTTTGTATTACTGTTTTCAAGCAGTAACAGTTATACCATTTTAAAGTAGGAAATGCAATCTTTCCAACTACATATCATACGCTTAATTTGGAGATTTGTACAAAAAAAGATATGAAGTGCCAAAATTGTTAAGATGAAAATAGAATTCTGAAAAAAAATTTCAGATTTGTGGTTTTGAGAAAGAAGAAGATGTTCTTCACTCTTCTTTTTTTTAAGTGTTTGTAAATCACATAGACCATAATTGACATCCAAATGAAAATTATATTGCACCATTAAATTCACAATACATGAAAATCGGGGGTAGAAGAATTTTCAATGACTAAAAAGTCCTTAATAGTGGTGTGTGTGTTACACTCTCTGTCATATGAGAGTGGGTTTTGCATCCACTACTAAAATAATTGGTGAGAAGTTTCCCGCACTCAATTTTTGATACCGAAATCTTCATTGGACTTGTTTTTTTATATACTATTTTTTGGTATCTTAAAATAGTTTTTCTCATATGTAAAATATTTATCATAAATTTTATTTGATAACGTAAAGATAAATTCATCAAATATATATATTTGTGAAAAATTAAATCTGCAAATATTATGAATATTTTTTTTAAAAAAAATATTTTTATGGGATGGAGGTCTAGTGGGAGATTAAAAGAATTTCTACCTAGTTATTTTAATTTTTGTACAATTTTAATTGATTTTCTTAATAGAAAATAATTTTTTTTATAATTGTTGTTACCCGGAGTATCCCAGGCCCCGTTTTACGATTGCCCAGACTAATCTCCCGTCGAGAGAAGCCCCAAATGGAGCAACCCTCTCCCAGCGGGGGTGAGGCTCAAACTCGAGACCTCTCTTAAGAGAACACCCTTGATACCAATGACTTTGCCAGTTGGTCCAATGCCCCGTTGGTTAATAGAAAGTAACTGAAATCTTATATTTTATAAATTCTCTTAACAACTACTTTTTATTTATTAATTGAGTTATGCCCCATTTTCATGATTTTTTTTAATTATGGTTCATTTGTGAATTAATGGTGAATGCTTCATTTAAAAAAAAGATTATTCTTGAGAATTTTTAGATGGTCAAGAGGAATGAAATTCTTATAATGTTGAGGGTGATGAGAATTTTCTACATGAAATGCAAGAATATATTTACATTTATCTTGATTATTTATTAAGAGAAAATTATATAACAGAGAATTTGATGAAATTCTTATATTCTTGGTAGAAATCCTAACCTCAAATTTTCAAACTTTTATCATAAGTTATTCATGGCATAACAAGATTATCTCCAATGTGTTGATAAGAACTAAATTTATTTAACTTATGTTTTCTAGAGTTAAATTTAAATATTTTTTTTTGTTTACTATATATATATATATTCTATATATTTTTGTTGTTTTAAACAAATATTATAAAAGTTATGAAAGATTTCATTTATGAAAATGATGTGAAATGATATTGATTGTTTTCATAACTTGTTTGAATTGGGCATTTTAAATTGGGAGACTTATTGTGGATTCTCATTTAGAATTAAATTTGACACAATTTAAGATAAATTATAAAAATACTTTTTTTATATGGATGATGATTGAGAACATAGTGAACTTTCTCATCTAACAATATATATTTTTATAATTTAGTATTGAAATTGTGACAAATAGAGATGTGTATATTGGCATAATGTTGTCACTTACATTGTTAATGTGGTTTGTGATTAACTCTGGTCACAAAAAATGTTATCGTTGTTTTGAATAAGGGCAAAAAGCTAAATTGTGACAATTATAACATTAAGCAATTGAAAATGCATTATGTCTTAAAGGAAATGTTTTTGAGAATATTCTTACTGTTGTGGATGAGCCTCTAACTAGTGAGAGAAATAATGCTCAATATACGTGAGATATGGCTACGTATAATGCTTGAAGAAAAAAATTCTACTGCCAAAGGAATTTTGATTGGTTCCATGAGCGATGATTTAGTATTTGCACATTAGCATTATGTGACTGCTAAGGAAGGCAAAACGGACCTTACCCATGGGTACCCACCCAGATCTTACCCAGTCAAATAAGATAATACCCGATTTGACCGGGTAATGGGTACAGGTAGTACCCACACCCATACCCATTACCCATACACACACACATATATATATGTATATATATATATAGATATATATATATATATACATATATATATGTGTGTGTGTGTGTGTGTGTGTATGTATGTATATATATGTATGCATATGTGTATGTATGTATATATATATATATATGTATGTATATGTATATATACATATGTATATATATACATACATATACATAAACATATATACATATGGATAGCCATATGTATATATGTATGTATATCCATATATATACATATATATATGTACATATGTATATATGGATATCCATAGGTATATACATATGGATATCCATATGGATATACATATGGATATCCATATGTATATACATATGTATATATGTATGTATATGTATGTATATGTATGTATGTATGTGTATATCTATACATACATATATACATATGTATAGATATACACATACATACATACATATACATACATATACATACATATATACATATGTATAGATATACATATACATACATACATATACATACATACACATACATATATATATATGTATAGATATATGTATATATATGTATGTATATGTATACATATACATATATATACATACATGTATATGTATACATATATACATATGTACATATATATACACATATATATATATGTATACATACCTATACATACATATACATATCCATACATATATACATATATACACATATATATCCACACACACACACACACACATACATACATATATATATATATGTATACATATACATACATATATACATATATATATATATATATATATATATATAGATATCTACATATATATGTGTTTGTGTGTGTGCATATATGTGTGTGTGTGTGTGTGTGTGTGTGTGTGCCTATATCTACATATATATGTGTGTGTGTGTGTGTGCATATATGTGTGTGTGTGTGTGTGTGTGTGTGTGTGTGTGCGCGCATATATCTGTGTGTGTGTGTGTGTGTGTGTGTGTGTGTGTAGTCTAATGCATAATGCTTCAACTTTTAGTGCTAAATTTATGTAAATATTTTATAAGTTGATGCTCATGGGTTACCCATGAGTTACCCAAAACCCTATGGGTTTGGTTATGGGTAGAATTTTCTTTACCCACTAGGGTATGGGTACGGGTACAATTTTATGATTTGGGTATGGGTAAGGGTATCATAGTACCTTACCCATACCCTATCCACTGCCATTCCTAATATGATTTGGTTCGCTCTCAAAGAAAAGTTTGGAGGTATTCCTTTCTCTGAACTCAGGCAATTGACTTTTAAACTTGAAACGTAGAAAGTCCTAAATAAATCTACACCACAACATTTAAGGGGCATCTCAAATATGATTGTGGAATTGAAGTCCATTGGGCATAATCTCACTAATGAACAACAAGTGAAAGTTGTATTCTAGTCTTTGCTTGTAAGTTGGGAGCAGATGAAAATAAATATGACTCATAATGAGAATATTAAGATTTTGCTAACATTGCACACCATTTAGAACTTCAGGATGAGCGCTTTGAGGTAGCGAAACCAGATGCACAAGCATATGTGGTTGCATCGAGTTCTAACAAAGTTTATAATTTCAAGTGAAAAGGAAACTTTGGCAAATGGAATGCTAATAAGGCAAAGAAGACTGGAAGGACCACAATAAGGCAAGACATAAGGAAAGTGTCTAAAGAAATGCAATGGAAAGAAAGATTAGACTAAGATGACTTGTTATAATTGTGATAACTTAGGTCATTTCGCTCGTGATTACACTGAGCTTAGAAATGTTTTACCTACCTTGCCTTCTTGATGCAGTTGTGTTTTTTTTTTTTTTGAAATTCAGATTCATAGTCCATTTTTCTCCTAACTGAATCTACTCCTATGTGGACGGTAGACTCAGAGGGCTACAAAGCATGTAGCTAAATATTAAACTGCATATTGTGGATTTTCATCAAATTCCAATTGGAACAAAATAAATTATGTAGGAACAAATGGTAAAGTTAAAGTAAAAGGTGTCGACACATGCAAATTGGATTGCAAGGTGGTCTTATCTTGTACCTATGTGGTGTGCTTTATGCTCTAAGTATCTGATGAAATTTGGTCTATACTCTTATTCTACAAAAGTTAAGACATAATTTATATTTTAATAATGATCATGTAAGGATTACTAATACAAGCGCACTTTATAGATGTCATAAATTGATTTATGGTACTGGATACTTGTTATAATAACAATAGTAATGTTTGTTTTTCATTACTTACTGAATCTAACAATGACAAAATGCTAATTTCTGGCACATGCTATATTAGGGCATATTGGGCAAGATAGAATAAATCGACTTGCTTATGATGGTCTTTTAGGATCTCACACAAAATTTATGTTGTCTACTTGTGAATATTGTTTACAAGGAAAAACAAGTATGAACCTTTTGACAAAGGAAAATGAGTTGAATATCCTTTGCAACTAGTTAATCTAAATATATGTGAAAAATGAGTGTTTAATCCATCGTACTTTATATTTTATTACCTTTATAGATGGCTATACTGCATTTGGTTATATCTATTTGATATCTCACAAATATGAAGCATTAGATTGCTTTCAAAAATATTTTAATGAAGTTGAGAATCAATTAGATAAGAAAGTATAAGTATTAAAAACCAATCAAAGGTCTGAGTATTTATCTAAACAATTAAAAGAATTTATATATAGAAAAAGGTATTAGAAGGCAATTGATCACACCTCAAATTCCACAACAAAATGGTGTTGCCAATTGAAGGAACAGAATCTTGCTTGAAATGGTTAGGCCAATGATGGCACATGCTAATCTTCCAGTACATTATTGGGAGGAGTCTTTATTGACTGCCACTTTCATACTTAACAGAGTAGCCTCCATATCAGTCTCCTCCACTCCTTATGAGTTATGGTCTAGTATAAAGCCAAATTTACATAATTTGCATTCTTGGGGATCTGCACCACATGTTTATAAGACTTCCCATGATTTTGGCATATTAGGATCATATGGGAAATTGTATTTTATCAGATATTCTGAAAACTTAAAAGGGTATGTTTTAATTGATGAGGATTTTGATAGAAGAACAATTGAACAACAGTTTCCAACAAAAGATAATGTTGATAAGGATTCCCATTTATATGAGATGGAAGAAGAATAAGAGGCTAATCCAATTGAGTGAGAGTTTTTTCTTAATGAAGGAAATTCTCAGGAATTACTTTCATCATCTTAATTGAGTGGGAGAAATTAAACTACAAATACAATCTCGATTGGTGAAAGTAATAATAATCCTTAATTATTGCTACTTCTCATGATGATCTGCTACTTCCCGTGATGATGAGAAACTTAAAATTGTTAAAGCAGCATTTAAGTGTCTTGTTAATGAAAAATGAAAAGTTGCACTAGAAAATGAAATAGAATCTATATGAGAGTAAATTAAGTTTGGACCTTTGTTGATTTACCGCCAAAAGAAAAGGGCAATCGGAAATAAATGGATTCTTAAAAGTAAATGTAATGTGGATGATTGCATTGATAGATATAAAGCTCAACTTTCATACTCAATAAGAGGGTATAGACCGTGAGAAAATTTTTTCACTTGTTGTAAGTTTTTCCTCTAATCGCTTCATTCTAATGATTGTAACACATTTAGATTTAGAGTTTCATCAAATAGATCTTAAAACTATTTTTTTTATTGAAGAGTTGAAAGAGGAAATCTATATGGAACAACCTGTAGGTTTCGTTGTTAAAGGTCAAAAGTATAAAGTGATGTATGCTCAATATATGGATATACAACCTTAAACAATCATCCAGGCAATGGTGTCTTCATTTTCATGAGTATATTGTAACTTATGTTTTAAAAATGATTAATGAAGATCATTGTGTTTATGTTAAAAGAGTTTTTGATAAGTATGCAATTCTACCTCTTTATGTTGATGATATTTTAAAAGCTACAAATAATAAGAAGTTTGTATTGACTATTAAAAGATGGTTATCCACAAATTTTGATATGATAGATATGGATAAAGCAAACTACATATTGGGAGTTAAATTTGTTAGAGATCGTTCTAAGAAGCTCTTAGCATTATCCGAAGAAAATTATATCCAAAAGATTCTTGAACATTTCCATATGAGTAGTTGCAAGCTTGTGGATAATCATATGTCAAAAGGTGAGACTTTAAATCCCAATATGTGCTCTAGAAATCCATAAGAACAAAAGAAAATGTCTATTGTACCTTTTGTTAATGTTGTCAATAGTCTTTTGTACACTATGTTGTGTACTCGCCAAATATATATTATGTAATTGGCATAGTTAGTCGGTATCAATCAAATCTTAGAAGAGAACATTGAAAAATTATGAAAAAGATATTGAGATATCTTAATAGGTTATAGAATGTTGTTTATGTTATCAAGGATCATATATGCATCTAGTTGGTTTTTGAGATGCTAATTGGGGATAAGATCTTGATTAATATAAGCACATTTAGGATTTACCTTCTTACTAAATAGAAGTGTTATTTTTTGGAATAGTAAGAAGGAAACTTGTATAGTTCTATCAACTATGAAAGTTGAATTCATTGTACGTTCAATTACTGTACAAAAAGTTGTTTGTTGAGAATGCTCTTTATGAATTTGGGGATTCAAAATGATAATGATGTTATGATCGTTTATTATGATAATCAAACAACTATAGTTTTCATAAAAGATCCCAAATGTCATAGTAGAACCAAATACATTGATACTGGATAAAACTACATTAAAGATATTATTTCTATATGAGAAATAATTGTGTAATATATTTCTACACATCATATGATTGTTGATCCTCTTACAAAACCTATTCTAAGAGATGTGTTTCTTATTAATGTGGATACTCTTGGACTGCATAGAATATAAATATATGTTGTTTTGTTATTGTTGAACTATATATTGTACAATTTGATGCAAGAAATCATCATTTTTGTCATTAAAGATTATTTGTGACACTTATATACACTAAGTCTACGTATGACTTGAAATTTCAACAAAAAGATGTCACGCATGTTTTAGATTGGCTTTCTCATTCAAGCAATCGCCTCTAATGCTAAGATGGTGAGTAGATATGAGACACAACGTTAGGTATGTCACCTCATAAGAAATGAGATGAGGTCGTAAGTATGATAACAACCGATTTGGATTGCCCCATCTAAATGACCTGTGATAGCCAGATTTGAGTTCTCAATATAACCTGCTATATGTGAGAATTTTGAGAGCTCGGAAGATCTGTACAGCATTTTGTTAGACATCAAAGATTGATAAATACTATAGCATGTGATTCATACCATGTGTGCTTATTCGACCAAGATGGTAATGAGAGAATGAATGCCTGCTTCTCCACTATATGAGTCCATAAGGATAATAATTTCCTTATTTGAGTACCCATAGACTTTTTACTGTTATTTTGTGATTTATGCTTAGTGTTTGCTAGCTTAGCATGCTTACCTATGGTCATGGATGATTCGATCTATGAAACATGTCTGGAAAAGAGGCTTTGCATGAATTAGAAAATATCAAGTGAAAAAGGAAGATTTAGTCCATAGTATTCATAGACCGGTCGATCTCGTCACTTTTAAGAAGTTGGACTTGATCATGAATACTATATGTAGTTACAAACTTGAACATGCTCTTGTTGAGGGATTAGATATGTTAAAGTAACTTAAAGAGACAAATCTAGGGTATTGCGACAATATATATTTTTATAATTTAGTCTTGAAATTGTGACAAATAGAGATGTGTATATTGGCATAATGTTGTCACTTGTAGAGAATAATATATTTTTATTAACATTTTCTTTTGATTGATAGTCTATTTTTTATTTTACTCAAGCTAATTTTCATTGGCATCCTCTGGTTTTCTTCTCTCTCTTTTATTATAATCTTTGAACTTTTTTTAAAACAAAGTTAACCTTCATTAGATTAAGGAGCAATACTACAAGGATTAAAACAACATAATTGACTCTCTACAAGATACACATGACAACTTGAAACGAGAAGATAATATCTGGATACAAAATAAGAAGAAAAATTACAATAATATAAGTAAAATATACTAGATTCAGGAAAAGAATCCACAAACAACTTCATTCACCTAACAAGCACCTAGACAAAGTGCATTGAATATTTATAAAGAAATGACTTACTATGTAAATTGACAGCTGAAGTTATATTGAAAAATCAATTTTAATAACCTTTCAAACACGTGAATTTGTCTATTTAAACATTTCAAATACTTGAACTTGTCTATTTTAATATTTTTAAACACGTGAACAATATGTAAATGAAAAATATTCAATTTAGGCTCCATTTGTTTCACGGAAAATATTTTCTAGGAAAACATTTTCCTGATTTTTCAGCTTTGGTGCACTTGGGAAAATTGGTCAACGAAAAATTTTTTACTAGTCAAAGGGAAAAATAGCCTAGGTTAGATTCTCAGGCTTAGCTTCCTTATCACTTGAAGGGAAGGAGAATCCCTAGCTAGTTTAAGCATCTTCTCAAGCCTGCGAACTAGTTTCGAGTACTAAGGCCAACAATTGGGAGTGCCCGGCAATAGTTAATGCCAGTTAAAGTTCCCCACCAGACAGAAGGGTAAAGATGTAGTATTTAATATTTCGACCACCTATAATAACTTTCGATCATTACCGACCACCACCAACCATCGGTCACCAGTCAACGGATGTTCATCGGTCATCGACTGGTCACCAGAAAATTTATTTTCTTATTATTTTTTAAATATTTTCTTCTCAAAATAATTGAAATATAAAATTTGGATATTATAAATATTTTATTATTTTTTACTAAAATATATTGATAGTTTTATTATATGATAAATAGTATAAAATATTTTCCAACTGTTGTCACCAAACAACAGAAAAATAGCAGAAAATAACTTGTTTTCCTGTAAAACATTTTCCTCAGAAAATATTTTTCAAAAATAAGTTATTTTCTGTGAAACAAACGGAGGCTTAGTCCTTATCAGATATTATATATAATCCTTGAAAATTATTTTTTTAGTCCCTAAATTTTTGAAAATAATATTTTTTACCATTCTAATTATTTTTGAAAAAAGTTCAAGGACAAAATATTTTTAAAGGACCAAATATACTATTTGATAAGAACTGAATTGGATATTTGGTGCCACATCAATATATGAGTATTTAAAAATATTCAAATATACAAGTTGAGGTTTTTGAAAAGTTTTTCAAAAAATTTAGGTGGCTGAGTGGTTTTTATGCACAATTTCATGTGTCAATTGATATATTAGATCTAAGGAAATTGAAAGATGAGTTATACTGGATTATAATCATTTCATTCTCCATCAGGTGGTTTCACTCATGCATACCTAAAGAAAGGAAAAAAAAAACTTTAATCGTTTTCAAAATTTCTTGAATCGCAAATACTCTAAGCCAATTGTTGAGAAATTTGAAGATTGATTTTACTTTCAAGTACTAACCCTCCACAAAAGGAGGAACAATCTTTTAGTTCTTTTATATATATAAAAAAAGATCTCATAAGAAAGAGAATGAAGGAAAACTTGTTCTAGATTCATGACATAAAGTTACTTATCCATAAAAGACCAAATAAGAAAACTATGATAAAAGAAATAAAATAGCGGAAACTCCGCCTCAATTAAGGTTTTATGTGGGAGTAAGTTAGAAGAGTGTTAGTAAAGAAAGAAAGTTAGGGAGAGGATGTGGTTGAACATCTCTTTGAATTTTGTTTGTAACCTAAATTGCATGAGTTTTAATTGAGATGACAAGAATAAGAAAGAGTTGTGTCTATTAATTTTATTCTTACATCATTACACAGTGTTGAGATGGATTCTAATACATTAAAATAGTGAATTTAAAAGTTAAAACTAAAGTTTTAAGTAGAAAATTCAGAACTCGTAACTTGAAAATACAGTATTCCTTTCGTCCACTTAAAAGTTTCATTATTTTTTTTTTTATCTTCCACGAAGTATCATTTACATTTCCAATAATATTTTTTAGACTCAAGATTTTTTTTCCACCCCATATATTCCTTCAATAACATTTTATTTTTTTTAAACACAACTTATAAGGCATCTATATAACATATAAGTAAATCAAAGCACTCTCATTTTAAAAACACGTCACCTATTATCTAATATTTTGCCATATTAAGTAATTTTTTTCTCACTAGTTTATTTATTATAATTTATTATCTATTCACTTATTAAATATAATTTCATTTATTATAATAAGTTTTAAACCAAATACTCCTTACAAACTATATACATTACAATATGCATGTGCATAAAAAAAATCAAATACTTAAAAACATCCAATTAATTTCTAACTACAAAAATTTAAATAACATTTAACTAAAATTGTAATTTTTAATTACTTCTCATAACGCGGGTGATCTGACTAGTTCACTAATGAGTGTAAATAAGTAAAAATTATTATAGTATATCTTTTTAATATGTGTGTAAAAGTACAAAGAACATAAATATGTGACGAAGGGAATATTTTCATCTTGACTTCAATATCTTTATCCCTTTGTTCTCAAATTAATTCAAGCTCTATTTCATCCTTTATTAACTTCTCTTTTTTGTGATGCACATCCTTATTTGATTTTTTAGACAAAAAAGAAACTAAAAGCAAAATCAAAGTTTATCTTCAATTTTATTTTTACTATCATTTTTAAAGAAATTTGAAGCAATGAAAAAAGCTCTCATGTTGTGGTCATTGATGTCTTACTATAGAATTAGTAGTGGAAACTAAATCATCTTGTTGTTATTTGAGGTTTTTTTTTTCTTTTTAAGGAGAGAGATAAGAACTTGAGAAATTAATGTTTGGTGAGAAATGAGTTTTGCTTAGAATTCAGATTTATTAAATATGGTAAATGGTTTGGTGATTGATGAGTGTGAAAGATAGATGTTAGGGTGGGGAGATAAAAGAGGAATTAAGGTGCTTTTCTTTGTTTACATTCAAGTCTGTTCAAAAGCTTTAGAAAGTATTCTATGCAAAAGTAGTAGGAAGAAGGGGAAGAATAAAAAGAGAAAATTATATATTTTCTTGGTAAAATATGACATTATTAATATAAAAAGTTACGTTATCAGTTTTCTTAGAAGTTTTTAGGGATTTTATGTTAAT
>CANYLF012200606.1:0-18431 GCA_948193215.1 Bocquillonia castaneifolia
AAAAAAAAAAAAAAAGTGTGAGGCTCCAAAACTTGGAGGCTTTGAGTTCAATTCACACCATATGTTAAAATTCATTATTATGTAGGCAATAAACTACATTTAAACTTATGAGGCTGTTAAAAATCAAGCTCCAAAACCTGATTTATTCGAGCATAGGGGTTGAATTAAACCCACCCCCATTTTACCTACTGATCTTAATACAATAAAGAGTCTTCCATCATCACTCAAACTAGCTAGCTGAGTTCATTGCGAGCTCTTAATTAGCCTATTAGTTTAAGTGTGAGGCTTCAATTCTTTAGTTCCTTTCTAATAGAACTCCTCACTTGTAAAGGAAAAAAAAAAGTGTGAGGCTCCAAAACTTAGAGGCTTTGAATTCAATTCACACCATAATGCACGATTTGCTTGTGAATTGCATTATTACTTTTTTTTTTGTTTTTATAACTGTGAGGTAATTCGAAGCTCAAACTTCCTGGTCAATTACAACAGGTATACTATTAAGCTAAGAGTTGTTTCATTTGAATTATAATATAACTTTTATGTTGCCCCACTATCTCGTGGCAAAAAAAAAAAAAAAAAAGACCCTCACAGTATTGACTTTTTCTTTTTTTTTGAAAATCCGAAAGAGGTGATTTAAGAAAATTCTTCTCAATGGTAAAATGTATTGATATCAGCATAAAAAATAAAAAAGAGAAACATCCACTATATAAAACCAGCAGACATCCAATCAATGCATGTGTCATGAATACAGAATTCTGATCTAGTTGATCATTTTTCATACCTATCAATGAATTAATATCCCAATAAATGAAAAAAAAAACCCAAAAAAAAATCTCAATTATGCACACCACAACAATTTAACATGCATGCACACAATAAATAATTTTACAAAAATATAAAGCAATCCAAAGAAATAAGGGGATTATCAATATCCTCCATAGGAACAGCTTCACTATCATGTTGAGCCAGTGCTTCTTCAACAGCAACTTCATCTATTTTTGAACTTATACGATGAATACAAGTCTCTTTGTTAATATTATTTTTCTTCAGACAAGAACGAACATGGCGATTACTAGAATTAATATTACTGTAAGGACTAACCGGCTTGATCAAATTCTCCTTTCTTAGAGATGAAGAAACATACTTATTACTATAATTATAATTATAATTACTAGCTGCATTTACCTTCAAATTACTAACCATTCGTTTGGAGCCATTTTCCTTTTGAGTACTTCTTAAAATTCCCCCGCTATTATGATCTCCATTAAATCGTCTACTAGGGGATGGAGAAGATCTCAAGAAAGTTGTACATTGTGAGGAATTGTTATGTGATGGATTATAATTGTTAATTCTCTCTGTTGATTGATCTCTTCGAAAGCTTTTCTGTCGAGTAATTAATGGAGTTGGGGAATTAGAACGAACCCTTTTTTGAGGCGTAGAAGTTTTGATCTTTTGTGGGATCGACTGCTTTGAAGATGGTGCAGCTTTTTTTGCAGGGGAGTCTAATTTTCGGACATGTAAATTTGGAGGAACGAGCAATTGAGAGTAATCTTTGATGGAATTGATACGAATTATGTGGGGATTTTCTTTAATGCATGAATATAAGAAATCGTTAGAGAAGGATCGATCTTTCGATGTCAAGATTGAAGAACAAGAGCTAATAGTACCACTACTACAAGTGTTTGTAGTAGTAGTACTATTAGTACAATTGAAAGAAGAAATGGAAGATGTAGAAGAAGTGGAAGGTGAAAGAGGAAATGGGGAAATTTTGTTGGGAGTTGGAGAAGGATTAATTATTGGAGTAATTTTAGGAGTTACTTGTTGAGATACAACAAGCTTGTCTTGAATAAATTGATTAGAGGAGTAATTATGTTCTTGAATGGCAGCAATGGCATTGGCATGTTGTTTCTTGGGTCTGCATTTGCTAATGCAGGAGCCCATTTTTTTTGGAATTTTTTGAAATGGTTAAGGAGGCAAGAAGGAAAAGATCAATAGGACCATATAAGCTTAAAGAAGAGGGTAATGGGAATTTTATATGAGCCTCGGTAGTTGGGGAAAAGTAAAGATAAAGAATGGCTAATTTGCTTTAAGCAATGTGTTTCTTTTCACTTTTCAGGTTATTTGTTTGAATTTGGTTTGCCGGGCATTGAAGGATCCGTTGTGCAACGGTTAAAATGAAAAGGGTAATGTAATGATAGTGCTTGCTTTAATATCATATAAAATCGGCATATTCAATTGGTAAACCCACCAACAATTTGTAGGGCCTCTTTTGCACTAAAATTCCTACTTGTGTTTTTTCGGCTTTGAATCATGTAACTGGTTCTCTCTTTGCTTGTAATAATCATTTAGTGGCTTATGGATTTGGGGTGTATGATTGGGCTTGGTGAGGGATTATTCGGTGTATGGAGGTGGGATTGTGTGTCTTGACTCCATTCCAATGTCTAAGTCAAGGATAATCCAACTCTTTCTTTTTTTCTTTTTTTTTTTTTTGATGAATATCTAACTCAAAAATTATATTCAATTATCAATTGAGGTTCCTCTCAAAAAAAATTATCAATTGAGGTTCAGAATCCTTTGCATATAAGCTTACTCGGGTATTTATAAAACAAGTGTACGGCAATTTTTCAATGCAGTCGACACATATCTTACAGTTGTTTTTTTTTTATTATGTACTGATTTGCATATGTCTAACATCGGGAATGAATCTTGAAACAATTTGAATATGTTACTGATGGATTGATCGATTAATTGCTATATAAGAACAAAAGATCTCTTCATCTAAATAAACCATATATTTAATTTCGATTGAACTTTAAATTGTGATATTATTTCTACCTCGCTAAGGGGGGAAAAAGTTTGTCTATTCCCAAGAGTATTTAGGCCATCTCCAACGGTTTACTCTATTTTGGTGTCAACTTTATACTAAAATAGAGTTGGTACAGTGTTTTTACTCCAACAATCAACTCTATTTCTTACACTATAAAGAATATTCTCTTTAAAGATTTTTTTTAACATATATTTTTATATATATTATAATTATTTTATAAAATAAACTCAACTTAATTATTTTTCATACGAATTGCATCCAAAATAATTTAATTATTTTATAATATTTTTACTAATATCGGTGGAGATGGAGATGATCTACCGGATTATTAGATTTATCATTTACGGTTGTATTTTAATATCTATTGTAATTTTTACATTTTTATGAGTGTGGCATGTATGTGGTCTGAACATTTATTTATGTTGGTTGGTTTGTATGTGGTTTCAATATTTATGTAAGTTGGTATTTCAATTTTATGTATCTAATTAATGATATGTGTCTTTGTATTATTGTTATCCAAATAAATACTACTTGTCGTAATAATTACTTAACTATGTTTAAATTTTAGAATTAAATATTAGACTTCTAAAATAAAAAAATAAATACAACAATTAATATAATAAAATACATAAATATAAATATGGAAAAAATATTTTATTGAAATAATTTTTGATATATTATTATTTTATTAAATAATTAAAAAAGATAATTGTATTTCTTTTTTTTTCTTTTTGAGTTGGGGGAGGGGGATTTGAACCTAAAACTCCCAAGTTCAATACATATGTCTCAACCATTAGGCTATGCCTTGGGAGACAAAGATAATTGTATATATTATTATATAAACTACTAGTTGATTTTTTATTACAAGAAAACTACTAGATTTTTTTATTCAAAAAATTACTATCTTTTTTTATTCAAAAAAAAAACTAATAATATATTGCTTATTAGATCATTATTATTATTTTTTATAATTGTTGTTATCCTGGGAATTCGGATCTCCATTTGGAGCTCTGACTAATTCCGGATTATTTTTATCTATATAATAATTTAAATTTATTAATTGGAATTATAATTAATTTATTTTATAATTTTTATTTAGTAAATTAGGTTATCTCAATTATAAAGTACATATAAACCTTTATTTCATAAAACAAAAATATAATACATACCTTAATTTACAAATTAAATACATAACTTAAAACAAAATTTTTTTTAAAAAAAGAGAGAGAAACAGTAATTTGCGATTGCTACAGTGTTACTGCATTTTTAACGTGATACTGTAGCATTCCCTCAAAATGCCATGGTTTTTAACTTTCTATTGGAGTTCAAAAACTTCAATTTTTGCCCTTTCACGCCATTTTAGCGTACTATTGGAGAAGCCCTTAGCCAAGTGATTTTTATGCCCATAATGACTTTTAATCATGATTAAAAGCCGTATTTCAATATTTAATTTAACCAAAAAATTATGTTAGCTTATTCGTGACAATCACTATGTATAATACTGTGGATTTTATTTTAAAGTTCAAAAGAAAGGGAAAAGTGGGTAAAACATTGATTATAGTTGTTCAACTGGTGCTAGGTAAATGAAGTGTGGAAAGTTTATAGAGGTTTTAAATTATAAATTCCAAATTAGTCAATTGGTGCATTACATTATAATTTATATGTTTCATGTAGTGTTATTTTGTTTTGTTCGCTATTCAAAAACTGTATTTCATAGATATTCATCATTGAATGTTAAAAAAATCTTATTATGATAAGAATAAAGTAAAATATATATAAACTATAAAAAATGAAGTTAATAAAGAATTTTCCCTAATTAATTAACTTAATTGTGCCCTTCAAATTCAATCGGAACCCAAACAAACCTGACATAAACAGTAGATTGAACCACCAAATTGTTTATTCTTTCCTACTTAGATTGAGTTGCTTAACATCTAAAACGTTGGATACATTTATGTATAGACAATTTTTGTGAAGGATTATTTTGTAGAACGATGCGATTTATTTCGTGAACAAATGGTTTCATTACCTTTTATGTACACTATATATGGGCCGAAAATGCATCTGGATTGCTTGCTTGCTGGGCTTGACAACAAAATTGATAAATACTCAAAGTTTGAACGTAAGAGCATCAAGGCATTCAATGGGCCAGGGGCATATTCGAGAAAATAGCATTGCAGGCGAGTTTGGATTGGTTGGAAAATTTCACTTGAACCGATTCACCGTTAACTTTTCTTATAACTACTCTATTTTTCCTTGATTTATAAATTTTTATATGACAGAAATTCATGAAAAACTCCCTCATAAGAATTTTCCCCTTTGATTATGCCATCTGACGACTGACGCAAATGTTGCTTGCTTTTCCAAACTAAAGTTAGTCCAATTTACAAGTACCTCCATATTTTGACAATAAATCTATATTTTGAAGGTCTAATTTAGGGATTGGAACAGATCAAATAATATTTGAATTCATATTTGTTTTTTAACGGTATAATTATCCAAATCCGTTCAAAATCCAATTAAATAAAATATATGCATATGTTTGAAATCCTAATAAATATATTCATGGATATTTAAATCTACATCACACATATTGATTAATAAGAATATTAATTTAAAATATATTTTTATTTTTTTCTCTAAATGGGTATGTAAATATTTAGTATTCATCATCCGTTTAAATAACTGAATATTGGATATCAGATACTAAAACCCTATATTTGAATCCTAACATAGAATCCAATTCGGATAATAAATTAAATCCGAATCCGATACGGATAATAAATTTAAATTAATATATATCTCAAATCCAATAAAACAAACTATCTAAATCTACTTTATTTAGATTGCATTAGAGTGAATATTCGAGAAAAAAAAAACTATTCCATTTTCATCCCGAGTCTAATTGAGTTGTCTTCTATCCCTTTTTCCTTTCTAATTCTTAGCACATTTAAGTTTTTCTTCTAGTAAAAGAGCATTTTGATTAATCATTTGAAAAATAGAAATTTTTATTTGGGAAAACTAAATGATATTAGGCTTTGTTTGTTTCACATAAAATGATTTGTTTGTAAAAATAAGTTATTTTCTATTATTTGATAGCAATAGTTGAAAATATTTTATAACTCTTATCATATAATGAAAATATTAATATTTCTTTAATAAAAAATAATAAAATATTTACAATTTCTAAATTTTATTTTTTATTGTTATAATAATAATAATTAATAATAATAACGTAAATTTTTGGTGATCGATTAATCATTTGTAAAAATTGAGGGAAAATCGAATTTTAAAATAATAGTTCATATTTGTTTTAATTTTAATGTAAATTCCAACTTAATTAGTTCGAAATAAAATTTTTAAAAGTGTTGATTTTGTTTAATTATGATCAATTTTAAATTTAAAATAAAATAAAAAATTTTATTCTTTCCAAAAAAATAAACATAAATTTAAAAATAAGTTTCATAAAAATTTTATAAATTTATCAACACAATGTAATTATGATAAAAGGATGTAAAGGAACGTAACGGTTTTTAAAGTAAAGAAGAGGAAAGGAAGTTAAAGGTTATGATGAAAATTTTCGGTGTTTGAGAGAAGAGTAAATTAAAATATGAGTTGAAACATTAATATTACTAAATTTTCCATCAATTTAATATTTTAATAAAAAGAGAGATAACGGTGCAGTAGATAATTATAATAAAATAATCTACTAAGAATGTGTTTGATATAAACGAATTCCACAAAATTGTGAATTTTCTTTGTAATTCTAAATTTTTTGTATTTGGTTTAAATCAAAATTCATTTGAAATTTTAATTTTTAAATTTCATGGATTTTTTTTGAGAGGAAAATTTTATGGAATTGATTATATAACTAAACTAATTTATTTCAAATTTAATAAAATTTACAAATAGACACCAAATAATAAGGAATAAACATTTTATTATGATAAAAATGTCCTTAAATTTTATACTCTTGATTTTTTATATCCTTAATTAACTTAATTGTGCCCTAAAATAGTCTTTTTGGATAAACTAGAGGATATTTTCAAACCTATGCCCATCTGGCCAAAATGTTCCATTTTTGTATTTTAACATAATAGTAGTAGCAGCGGTCCCGTTTGTATTAACTTTGCCTATGTCATCGCTGACGAATGTGGTTGCATTTTTTTTCCAGGCAAAACAACTGTCGAAGCGTTGAAAGATTGCAACGTACGTAGAAGTTTATTGGAAGAGATGAACAAAAATAGGAAAAGTGGAGAAACAAAGACGGTAAAATATCATAAAGTGTATTGTATAGACTAGGTCTGAAGTCAAATAAAAGTTCAATGGAGGGTAAAATATTGAAGAAAAAAATGGAAAAGGGGTGGTGGTGAAAAGTTGAAGAAAGGAGATTTGAATATAAGACTCCCAAGTTTGATACAAATGTCTCAACTACAGATTATGTTTTGGGAGGCACAACACATTTTAGGCTATGTTTGGTAAACTGTAATGTAATGGAGAATGTAATGGAATGGAATATAATGGTGATTACATTACAATGTTTGGATTTGTTAGTAACGCAATGTAAAGATTAATACATTACTTTATTTATAATCAAATATAATGATATTTATAATTACTAATTAATTTTTTAGATGATTTTTTTATTTGTAATTTAATTTTATGTGATTTTCAAATAATATAATTATTTTAAAATAAAAATAATATTAAAATTTTTTTGATTAAAATAAAAATATATTAATTGATACAATTCATTGTACACTTTCACAATATATACATACAAATAAACAATAAAATCAAAAAAAACCATTAAAAAGTATAAATAAATATAACTAAAGAAAATTCAATACAATGTCTTGAAAATCTCTGAACAATATATTATAATTCTATATCAACATAATGTTTAACATAAAAATGTCATATATCAAGTATATAATTAACCCATATTATATTATAATCCTATATCAACTCAAATATCTCTACTAAGCAAAAGTCTTCACCCAAATTTCTTTCTCATTATCAGGCATAGTAAAAAATATATCAGTAGTCTCGTGATCGCAACCAATTTTTCTAGTTGCCTTGTGTCTTTCAAGCATATTCAAACCATGCAATTTAGTCAACTCACCATTTATCATCAATCTTTTGTCATTTGCATCACCATCTTCCAATGCTCGACTAAGTCTCTTCGTAGCTTTTCCAATTTATGTGCTAATGATAGTAAATGATTATGTAATCACTCAGGCCAAACTTGTAATGCCCACCTCTGCTCTTTTTTGCTTTGGAAGTCTCTTCACTTGTCATAAAAAGTGAAGCTGAACTTTCATGGTCTTCATTCTCATTAATATCATTTTTTGTTTCCCTTTTTAACTCCTCTACAACATTTGTAGTTGTTTCAGCATCTTTTCCTGTTGCACGATCTTTCCCAAATACAATGCAAAGCTCCTCATAAATATGAAATAATTTGAATATGAATGGTTCAGCTTCTTGGTGATATTACATCAACACATGCACATGCATAGCTTATTATAGATTAGAAATTTTCAGATTCAATAAAGTTGCAAAAAGAGTCAAAAAAAAAAGTACCTTTAAATATTCATCCCAAATAGCCTTTTCTGCTGTTACACATTTTTGGACTGGATCCCAACCAAAATCACTGCAAATATAGCCAGCCAACATATCATGCACAACACCAAAACTAGCTTTTGATTTTCTCATTTTTGACTCAATATGTGGCTTTGCTTTAATTCCACTATTTGGCAACTTCTCTTTAAGAATGTCTTCCACAGCATTGAAATATCCAGGCTTAAATCCACGCTCCGCTTTAAATCTTTTGCTGTTATGCAACTCAATAAGAGCATCAACAAGCTTAGTTTCTTAATCAAAAGTTCATGGTCTTTTATTTTTTCTTGGTCTTTTTCGCCGAATAGAATCTGAAGATGTGCAGATAGTTGACATTTCCAATACAAAAGTACTTGCAGTCGACAAATCACTATTTTTAAATATTATGTTTTCAACTAAAACCAGAATATGTTAAACTCCATAGATACTATGCCTTATTTCTATGCAAATCCTGTATAAAAAATAGCCATATTGAAGTTGCATCTGATATTCCTTAGAATGTTGTTACAAGCCCAATGGCGCAATGTTAAGAGTAAGCTCTATTGGGCCCTATTAGGCCATAAGGCCAAAGTAAAAATAAGTCCAATATACTCCTTGTCATAGGATATTTAGGTCATTGTATAATAACGTAAAGCTCAAGCGACTCAGGGTTATCAGGATACTTAGTCCTGGAGTCCTACAGACACTCTACCAACAGCAGATAAGCATTATCTAACAAGGCAAAGTTATCAGGTTAAGCTAGGTCACTCAACCCAACCTCTTCTATAAGTAGGTACGTACATATACGCCATAAGTGAATTCTATTTTACAATACCAATACTGACTTAGGCATCAGAGTGGAATCAGAACACCATGTCTGCTGTTTGATCATCTTGCAAGTTCATTCCTTACAAATAGCAAGGGTATAGACACTTTTGTGATCCATCAATTAGCATCGTCTATGGGAAAACATGAGTACTAATCCAGCAAAAAGCTCAACACTAGGAGGGGTTATTCCTCCATCTACCTCTACTATGACCTTGCCAGCCACTTCAACTACGGTGGTACGTTCAGGAGGATCTCAAGGCATGACCATGGTAGGTCCCTCAATGAGTACATTGGGGAGCACTTCACTAAACTCATCACTCACCTTAACGGGACCTTCCTCTACCATACATATCGCTTCCTCCACAACAAACGCAAGCTGTACTATCCCAACCTTTGGGGTAACACCAACCCTTGTCACACTGATCTATGTTAATCCTACTTTCACCTCAGGAAGGGATATCACTGGAAGGATCTTAGACTATCTGAATGTAGGGAGATCCATGAATCATAGTTACCCTTATGGGATACCCCGCGACCCAAAACACTCCTACCTCAGGGACCTCTACCATGGCCAATTTGTCCACTTCAGACTGGACCAACCTACGATTTTTCACACTAGAGATGCAATCGATCCCCATGCAACCTCTCATACTAGAAGCCCCTGGGTCTGGCCTGACCATCTCAATGGCTGTCGAGAACATAATGAGACAATTATGTCAGGAGCAAGGCAATTGAATCAAAGTGTTAGAGACAGAACTCGCGAAGCTCAAGGAAGAAAGACGGGAGAGAAAACAGAAGTGGATCCAACCGAAGTGTTCCTCCTGTCAAGTCCAATGATCGAGAGCAATACCACAATCCTAGTAAGAGTAGACCTAAAGATGATGAGGGTAGCTTAAGGAATAGGCGTGAAAAACCTAAATCCCCAGAAAACTTGGAGGAGAATGTACGAGGAGTTATCTTGAAAATGAAAAAAGGGGAGCTGGGTGATGAACCAATGTTGGAGATAGGCTTACCCTTATCCGCTGATATTCTAGCACAACCTTTGCCAGAGAATCTAAAAGCTCCAAAGATGGATTCTTTTGATGGTGAGGGGAACCCTAAGGAGAATATCTTAAAACCCTTGCAGATGATGGATCTTCAGCAAGACATCACAAACCTAACTCTATGCCGAGTCTTCCCAGCCATCTTATCAGGATCGGCTTAAAGGTGGTACTCAAGGCTCCCTAAGGGATCAATCCAATCTTTTAAGGATTTAGCTTTAGCCTTTATAACAAGGCATCTAACCAACATCCCCCCAACAAGGAAATCCAGTGACCTATATAGGTGCATCAAAAGGGAGAATGAGACCCTGACAGATTATATTAAGAGGTTCAATAAGAAAGAAGTGATGATTGACAACCTGAACGCAGAAACAGCCGTTGAGGCTCTACGAAAGGGAACGGGGTTCCGAAAGCTCCACGACAAGCTGGTTACTAAAAAGCCCAAGACTTGGCATGAGGTTATTGCCATATCATAAAAGTATGCTGACTTAGATGAAACCATGAGGGTAGACAAGAAAGGAGCTAAAACAAAGAAAGATGCTAAACCCTCAGAAAGAAGGGAGTAGGCAAGAAAGAGCAGAGCAAAGATAAGCCTTTTAGGCTAAGAGACCTAGAGCCATACACACGTCTAAATGATTCCAGATACAATATCCTGATGTTGATAAAGAGGAACGGTGAGGAGTACAACAGACCCAAGTAAATGAACCCTAACAAAGGGGACAACAGGGATAGAAATAAGTTTTTTCATTTTTATAATGACCATGGTCACGATACAGAAGACTGTAAAGACCTACAAATGGAAATTGAAAGTCTCATTCAGCTGGAAAGGCTTGGCAGGTTCATTGAAAGGCCCTTAAAGAAAAGTAGAGATGACAAAGATAGTGGCCATGATAAGGAAGAACAAACACCTAAGAGGAAAAGAACTCCACAGGTGATACATGTTATTGTTGGAGGAGAGCATGCCACTCCGGCCATCAAAAAATGCAAAGCAAGGAGATTATGGCAATCACTAAAGACAAAAAGAAGATAGGGATAGTGACCTTCATCCCTGAGGATGCTAACCATGTCAAAGGGCCTCATAATGATGCTTTGGTCATAGAAGCAAACATTACAGATTTCATTGTAAAGAGGCTGTTGGTAGATGAAGGTAGTGCTCTAAATGTGTTATCTTTCCAAGCCTTCAAGATGATAGGCAAAACCATAGTGGACATGAGAAAGTCAACAATACCACTCATTGGGTTAGGAGGAAGACCTATCGTACTCATAGGAGTAATAGAGTTTAAGATAGAGTTGGGGGAGCCCAAGGAGGGACTTGTGAAAAGCTTAAAAGTTTTATTCAATGTCATAGACATGGAGCTATCATACAATGGTATTCTAGGTCGACCCTTTCTCTATAACTCAAGAGCTATTTCAAGCATCAAATGCTTAACCATGAAAATCTCAGTCTTTAGAGGGCTAGTGGTTGTCAAGGGTGATCAACAAAAAGCTCAGAAGTGTTACACTGTGGTTGAGAAAGAGGAGGTAGAGGCTCTCCCTATAGAAGAGATCCTCAACCTAACCTTTAGTGATGATAGACCCAAACCATGTAGGTCCCTTGGGAAGGTCCCTTGGGAAGGTCCCTACCTTATCAAACATGTTGCAAACAAATGAGCACGCATGCATCCATGGATGGAACGGTGTTACCAATAACTTGGAATACTGAGGTACTTCGTAAATACTATCAGTAATTACGATTTTCTATATTTGATAAGTATGGGCTGCTAGGCATCCATTTTATTGCCAAGCCATAGGAAAGGCTTTGAGCTTTTAGGCATCCATTTTGTTGCCAAGCTGTAATAGGGAAAGTATTTAGGCTAATAGGAACTCAATCTGGTGCTACACTGCCATAGGTTGATTTTATGTCATTGTTCTACCAACTGGTTTTAATAAAGCTATTTTAGACCCAAGGTAGTTAATTTGCTACCAGATTATATCTATTACTTTAAACTACTCAAGGACATATTGTGCAATACATCTTTAAATCGTGTAGAAAGTTTAAAAGTAGAAAGGGGACCAAGTCCCAATACACAGCGAAGGTACCCCCTAAAGGTACCACCTAAGGTACCAACAAAGGTACCCCCCCCCCCCTCCAAAGGTACCAGCGAAGGTACCATCTAAGAGACCCCCTAAAGGATCCCTTAGAGACAACTCACCCAAAGCTTTTAAGCTAGGCGAATAAAGTTATGTCTCTTCAGAAGGTACCCCCTAAAGATACCAACTGAGGTACCTCCGAAGGTACCACCCAAGTTACCATCTAAGGTACCACATAAGGTACCTGCAAAGGCACTAGCAAAGGTACCACCAAAAGTACCACCCAAGGTACCAGTGAAGGTACCACCCAAGCTAGCAGCGAAGGTACCCACCCAAGGTACCAGCGAAGGTACCACCTAAACTCTAAACTAGGCAAATAAAGTTAAGTCTCCTATGAGAGGCCATCAAAATGCTCTATGCAATGAATGGTCTACTCAAAGACTATCAAAGCACTCTATGCAGTGAATGGTCAACTCAGTGACCACTACAATGCTCTCATAAGGGACCTCTAAGGTCTTTGAGAGACTACTTGCCTAAAGCTCTTAAGCTAGGTGAATCAAGTTAAGTCTCCTCTAAGGGGGCTATTGGCCCAAGGCTCTCAAGCCGATGAATCAATCTCATCCTCGAAGGAGGGGCCGATTGCTAAAGCTGTCAAGCCATGGAAATTTATCTGACCCTTCAAAGAGGGACTAATCACTTTGAAAGTTATCAAATTTTCAATCAACAATGGAAATGATCCACATCATAAAAAAAATTGGATGTTTGTATGACCATGGCATAATAATGACCATGCAAGGCTAAAAAAAATGAGTCGATATTTAATATATTTTTGGCGAATAAAATCTTCATGATTCACATAGTTTGTGAATGGTCATACTAAACAATTCACGAATGACATGCAAGTTTTCAAATTGTGACAACTCGCAACTCCTCACCATACTTATCAAAGGACCCTTCGCTACATCAACATGGATGTATGGACAAAGAATGCAAAGCAATCCTACTCATGGTCAAAGCGTTATATTCTTAAAATGAACGTTTGCACATGACTAATATACACTATTCACTGCATCAATATCAATGCTTTAAGAGCAATTGGTATGGAAAAGCATGGTAATGTAAGATTCATTGGCTTTGTTAAAGTAAATGATTCGCTATATGCAGTATATGTGGACATTGGCACCAATTAATACACCTTGCATATTTTTGCTCATGTAAAGACAAAGTCCATGAGGGACCCACTCGGCCTAATAATGGAAAGCAACTCTTTGCTAGAAGTAGCGAATAGTTTATAGGCAAATTAACATTCACTCATCAACATAAAAAATTCACATGGAGGACATCTGCATATTGGCCATGTAATGAATAACAGCTTAATGGATAAAGTATGATTCACATGCTTTAGCATGATAATAGGATCCATATGCAATAATAAATGCATGACAAATCATGGTGGTTAGAAAAAATAATAACAATGAGAAAGGCATGATAGCTTGGTCATTCATTCGCATGTTTCCTCATTTCATTTGTTTTCTTAAAACAGATGATGGACATTCGCAAGGACACAATACAAGTGGATGATGGTAAGCCCATCGCATCTTTTATCTTGAAACAAACGACTCTCAAAGAGCAAATGTCCAATATTAATGACTTCACGTGCTTTCACGATCCGCATTTTTTTAATGTATATAAATTTTATGCATGGCAATCATTAAATGCATATATTTTATATTTGTTTAACTGGTTTGCCTTTTAAAGGACTGAAAATTAAATTGTCTAATATATTTTTTTCTAGCATATTTACATGGAGTTTCAGGTACTCAGTCTTGTTCCATCACTTTATAAGATAGCCATAAATGACTAGGAAATTTTTTTCAGAAAGACTAATGATAGTCCATAGAATGTTGTTACAGACCCAATGGCCCAATGTCAGGAGTAGGCCCTATTGTGCCCTATTAGACCATAAGGCCAAAGCAATAATAAGACCAATATACTCCTTGTCAAAGGATATTTAGGTTATTGTATAATACTATAAAGCTCAAGCAGCTCAAGGTTATCAAGATACTTAGTCTTAGAGTCCTACATACACTCTACCAACAGCAGATAAGCCTTATTTAACAAGGCAAAGTTATTAAGTTAAGCTACGGTTACTCAACCTAACCTATTCTATAAAGAGGTGCGTATATACACACCATAATTGAATTCTATTTTACAATACCACTACTGACTTAGGAATCATAATGGAATCAGGACACCACGTCTGTTGTTTGTTCATATTGCAGGTTCATTCCTCATGAGCAGCAAGGGTTTTTGTCTTAGATTATTGATAGACACTTTTGCGATCCATCAACATCCAAGGCCAAAAGTAGCTACTGATCATATACACATTGATCCACACACAGCAAATTCAAAACCAACATGTTACAATGCACCATGATGAGATACAATGAAGAAAATGACAAGAATGTGCATCAATGTACCAGGACAAGTTCAAGAATTTTATCTGATCCACAATGACTACAAGCTTAAATTTCCAGGCATGTATTCATTCATAGTGACATCTCATTTTTATTTTTAAATAAGCCAATCCCAATAATATAAGTTATGCATAGCCTGATTGAAACATGTTATATTTAAGAAGGCATTTTCTTCTCACTGAGGTATTCTAATAAATGACAAAATGATTTATATATGATAATCACATAGGCAATAAACTGTAACCGGTGAAGGCCCATATGAGAATTGAATGATAGGTTTCAACCTAACAAAAAATTGAATTATGGCCCTTTACAATTTATTTGTTTATTAGTTTTCAGTACCTCACTTGTCATGAAATATGAACAATGTTGAGTTTTTGGCTTTGATTCAAAATGATACCGGTTCATTCAAAATGATAAATGGAACACAAAGCAGTTGACAGTAATCAATCAGCAGAACCACAAGCACACATCGTTTATTAGATAGACACTCGATTAATTTGTAGAGAAAAAACAAACCTTAATAGGGCCAAAAAGAGCAACTTGTCCGTCAAAAGATTGATAAGAACTGGAATCGGTCGGACTTTGAATTGCTTTTTGCTTCTTCTTGAAATCCAATTATAGATCCTCTTAGACTAGTAACCTATCATCACATAAATAGAAAACTCATTAACAAATTTTTCTTTTTTTTTATCACGTTGTACTTCAGTAAATAAAAAATCTAACAACTCCAAAAAATCTACCATCTACATCAAATATATTATTTTAAACATTAATATTCAAGGTGATTTAGGACCAAAGTTGGCTGCAAAGAAGCTACAAAGAGTACACCATAAAAACAGAACAAGCCTTCATGTAAGATAGTTTGATTCCACGTCAGTCTTTAGTTTTCACTAAAAAAATATAAGCCTGCTTGTTTCTATACATTCTTCAATTCCTAAGGGAAAGAGAACTAATGGGTGTAGGGTACCTAAGAAATACCATTTGTTAAGCATTAAGTAGAAATGCCTTCTGATAATATATCATCAATCTTGTAATCCATATCAGTCAAACACATTCATTACAATTAGGTTTGTTCTACCAAAGCAAGTATAAAAGTATGATTGATTACCTAAAAATCTAACTAAAACCAAACAATGATACCACTAGGTCACTTGTATGGTAGCATAAACAATATCCTATGAATAGAAGTACAATACCATTACATGTCCATACCATTACGATACCCAAATTTATAAAAAAGTCACTCATCAATTTTGAATTATAATGATAGCAAGTAATATTTCTATGTTTGCATATGCACAATTAAACAAACCATAGTTTCACCAAGTCCACAACTAACAGTAACAAATTAAACAAAATGATTATCAATCACATTATCACTTTGAGCTGCAAAAGTTATTCTCTAATTGTAGTTCACTTATTTGACCATCTAATTAAGACTAATGAATACCATTTTAGGAAAAGAACTCTGGTATATTGGGCTTTGCAGATACACAACAATTGAAATGTATGACAATTAATATTCCAGCATGCCAAGTAATTGTCCACTCTTGTGGGCTTTTTCCACCTATCATGGCTATTAGAATTTAGAAAATTATTGATTATTACCACTTGGTAAGTTCTTCACAGAAAGTTTCAAGCAAATATATAAATATTACACCAATGAGATTCTACATCAGTGTGTAACTAAAAATTATCATACCAATTTTCTATGGTCCATGCAACAACTGAAAAATAGTTTATCAAACCAAACTAAGACTTATGTGTCACTAAAAGAAGCTACTTGCAAAGTTTTAGTTAGCCAAGTCATTTTAAAGTTAACTGGAGAAATAAAGAGTGTAGACAATAATTAACAAGTTAACTAACAGATTTTGAAATATAGTGTGCCCGAAGATTCTGAAACATACGAACAAAGAGTACCAGCTAAAACAAGGGGATAACTCCTTGGAAAAGTTGAAGGATGACTATAATCAAATCTAGAGGAATCTCAACACCAGCAAAAAGTACACACTGCAATTAAAAATAATCAAAAAAATCATATCTAGAAAATTGCATTTCAAAACAAAGAGAAATACCAAAACAACATGGTTAGTGAGCTTTAGAACTGCCAATGATGGCCATATATAACAGTAAGAAACACATAGAAACTATAAAAGATAATAAACAAAAACTCAAAAATTAACAATCAAATCAAAACGCACAGATTCTGGCTCAATTTTTAAATTTCAATAATCAAATTGAAACACTAAACTCATAAATTTAAAGCCCTTTCAAAGCATACAAATAAACATTTATTTGGAGTAACTTAAACAATCTTAATTGAGATTAATCCATTAAAGAATCCCACATCAAGATCAGAGTAGTACCATAATGGTTGGAGCAACGGTGGTGATGGAAATAAGTGCGATGATGTAAGCTTCTGACCAACCAGATGAGAGAGATTAGAGAATGTGAGTTTTGGTAAAGAAGCAATGATGACGGTGATAATCAGAGCAGTACCAGAATGGTTGGAGGAGCAGTGATGATAGGTGCGACAATGGAAACTGGTGACCAACCAGACAAGAGAGATCAAAAGGTGAGTTTTGTTAAAGATACGACGGCGACGGTGATGACCGGAGCAACACCAAAATGAAAGCCAGTACAAACTAGGGTTTAATTGGGGAAGATGAAGTTTAATTTGGAAAAGAAGAAAAATGGAAAAAACAAAGAAAAAAAAGAGTTCTGTAATGAAACGTACGATGATTTATTTTTGATTGAGGAATATTGAAGTAAATGTATTGAAGAATACATCACGGGCCTAAATGAATTGAATATCCAAACATGATAATGGCCTCTGTAATGCATTCCTCATTCCATTACAAGCCCAATACTTCTCACCAAACAAGCCCTAATTATCTTTCTTAATTTTGTGAAATAGACAAATTTAGTAATTTTTTTGGCAGAGGATTATTTTGCATGGATATGGCTTGTAGACAATGATAAGAAAGAGAAAAAAAATGGGCTAGATGGTGTTAAGTGATATGTCGAGAGGGGTTTACATTCATTGTCAAAAAAAATAGGGGTAATTATATTTTGCCCCTATATTTTACGCTAACACACTGAATACCCCTTTACATCTGAAAAATACATTTTTATCAATATTAATTGCCCTTCTAAATACAATTTTTTTTTATCATTTTTAATTGTTTTATTAAATCAAAACAATAAATCGTAGTTTTTTTTTATGAACAGGTATCCGAGTCCCCGTTTTACGGTTAACCCGACTAATCAAGAGCGGGCGCTGTTACATGTCCCTCTCCAGGGGGTGCTGAGAGAAGTCACGGATCGAACCCGCGACCTTCCCAGCAGCACAAGTGGTCTTTGACTAGCTAGTTAACAAAGAAGTATGATATTCTAATAATAAAAAAAATTCAAATTAGTGCATAAATATATTTTATTATAAATAAAAATAATAATGAAAATATTTACAATTAGAATTTAAAAGTATTTCTATCTATTCTAAACAATATGTTTATACACTAATTTACATATATTTATCATTATAACATAAACTATAATTTTTTATTGATTAAAAATGATTAAAATTGTATG
>CANYLF012202492.1:0-19433 GCA_948193215.1 Bocquillonia castaneifolia
TTTTTTATTCATATGAGGAGAATAAATTTCCACGTTACTTACAATGTCTTTATTAAAGTTATTATTCATTATATTTGCAAGAATACAATAAGAGACTACAACAATATAATTGTTCAAAGTTTGAATTGGTCTTTCACATCAGGAAAAAAAGACATTTAAACTTACTGCATATTAGAGCATCTGCAATGCAATGCTATATTGGAGTATCAATGCTATAATTTAATATTATGATAAAAAAATTAACTCTAATGCAATGCTATTTCCCATGCTAAATTTAGCATATGCTATACTTTGTGCCAAATTTGGCACCAAATATAATATATGCTATATTTTGACATTAAATACTAATTGATCATTTCGCTACAAACTTACCATTAATAAAATTAATAATATTTATTATTTTTATAAAACTGTAATTATTAAAGAAGACATTAATTATTTTACCTATTAATTATGGTAACTCTAATAAAAAAGGAAATTCGTGAAATTTTTAATAAGAATATAATTACTATAACAATCTATTCATAACACTTATTTTAGCATTATACATTGGAGTAAAAATTAAAATCTTGTGTCAAATTTAATATTTTGCCATTTTTATGCTAAATATAACATTGAAAATGACATTTGCATTGGGATACTCTTATAAATTGAAAATAATTGAATAAGTGACATGTAAAATTAAGTTAAATTAGGAAAGATAATAGATATGCATCATTGCATATTTGTTAATAAAATCGATAAGTATTTGACTCCGATCAAGAAGTATCAGAATAATCTAAAAATGATAGAATGATATTAATTGTGGATTTGTTTGGTTTAACTGATAAGTGGTAGCTGATAGTTATTCCTGATATTTAACAAAAGATAGTTGGTAACTAATATCTGATTATATTAGGTATTTGGTTAAATAATTTGAACTTTGTGTGTTAAATGATAAATGTAGATATTTATTTATTATCATAATAATAAAATGAATTTATAAATAAATAAATAAATATTTAAAAAATGATACAAAATTATCAAATAAAACATTTAAATTAATATATTATAATATAAATATACAAATTATTAAACTAAAACATTTAAATTAATATATTGTAATATAAATATTAGAAATAAAAACTGATTAAGTATATAAGTATACACATTAAAAATAAAGTAAAAATAATATAGATATAAAATGACTGCTAAAAGACAATTATTTATAGTTTATAGTTTTAAATAATAGTCTACAATAAATATTTATTATAACTCTTAAAAATAAATATTTTATATAGGAAACTTTGTATGAGTTAAAAATATAAATAATTGATATTTTAAAATATTTCAAAGATAATTATCATTGTAAAATATATGATGAAATGATAAATAAATCAGAATATCTGAACCAAAATGAACAATTTGCTTAAAATTTTAAATTTTAAATTTTAAAAACGAATCTGTTGGCGTTGTCATTTCAAAGAATATATATATATATATAATGTATAGTTTATTTTGTAAAAAAATAAAATCATAATAGAAAACACCATATATACACACGCATGCACACATATCAAATATTTAATTAAAATTTAATTATTTAAAATAACGGTATTAGAGAAATTTTAAAATAGATATATTTGTTGACCTGTAAAATAAATATATTTCTTAAAATCATGGCTCAAATAAAAGAGGAAAAATATTTTTATCTCTAATGGAGTCAAATTTTGATAATCCAGTTGCTTATAAAGGCATTTAATTTTAACCTAAGGACAAAGACAATGTTATCGTAATAAGAGTTTTAAGTTCGAATCCCCATTTCCAACTATAAAAATATTAAAGCATTAATTTTTGATACATATGTATTTTTTTATTAAAATGACAACTAAAAAAAAGGAATGTTAAGATTGTGTTTACCGTATAAAATTATTACAGTTTTCTAGAAAATTTTAAATGAAAAAGAAAAATAGAGTTTTATGTTTACTCTAACTTTTTTCATAAAATTCTCACATATAAACTGTTTTCACAATTTTCACATTTTTAAAAGAAAAATGAAAACAAGTTTTTATTGTTTTCTAAGTTTTCTTCATTAAATACTCTAAATGAAAAAAATTCCATGTTTTTATTTAAAAAATGACTCAAGTAAACACGTTTTCCAAATTTTTCATGAAAATGAATTTTTTTTATTTTTTTTTAAAAATTTAAAAATGAAAATAACAAATAATTTTCTATCAGTAAACACAATTTAAGAATTTCACTCGCATGATATTTGATAAGCTAAAATGATAATTTTATTTAAATAATATTGTAATTTTTTATTCTGAAATTTTGAACTTATTGAATCACCACTTTCAGATAAATAATTACTCTCTCCGGTTAAAAATATCCGTCATCTTTACACAAAACACACAAATTAAAAAAATCATTAATATATCATAAAAAGACTCTTATGTCCTTATCAATTAAATAAATTGTAGTTATATGATTTTATCTTTTATATTTATTGCAAGGGTGAAAATGAAAAAACTGGTTTAATATTATATTGAAAATATAAAATGACAAGTAAAAATGACTTTAGTATTTCATGAAAAGAGACAAATAAATATCACCGGATTGAGTAACTTATTAATTAAAACTAGACAGAAATTCTGATATTTATTTAAGGATTTAAAGTTGTAGTTAAACAGGGAACAGCTGCTTGTAAATCTACAAGTGGTAGAACCGTTGGTTTTACTTTTTAACTACTGTGTGTCCTAAACGCAACAGTAATACTACTACCTGTGAGAGCCTGCTTGTCTGTTTACCGTATTTTTAAACAGTGAAGCAACGGGGTTCTTTTCTTCTTCTTCTCTTTTCCCAGGGAAGGGAAAAAAAAAAAAAAACAAAACGCAGTAGAGAGGGCGAGAGAGCGAGCGAGTGAGCGAGCGCACGCTTAATAAGAAAGAGTGTGAAAAGTAAAGCAGAATAAGGGTTGATAGACCGTGGAATCTTTAAGAATCACATACAGAGTTAAGGGTTTTGGCTTCTTTCTTTCTTTCTCTTTATTTTCATTTCTCTCTTCTGTTTTCTTTGGTTTATAACAATTCCCTTAACTATTTGCGTGTTTCGTACGGTCTATCTACCCTAATCTGCAATTTTCCCTTTTCTGTTTTCCATTCTTTACCTCTCTCTCTTTCTCTCTCACCAAACACTTCCTTTTCTTTTTCACCTTATTTCTTCTTCTTCTTCTTTTCTCTTTCTTTCAGCTTTTAATTTATTATTATTATTATTATTTAATTTTTGGTTTATAATTTGTTTTTTTGAGTGTTTTTTATAGTGTTACTATGACTAAGGGTGAGAGTAGGGTTTCGGGGACTGGGGCTGGTGGTGGTAGCGCTGCTGGTGGTGGTGGCGCTGCTGGTGGTGGTGGCAGTGGCTCGTCTTACTGGCTGGATGCTTGTGAGGATATTTCTTGTGATCTTATTGACAATTTTGTTGATTTTGATACTTCAATTGTTCAAGATTCTGTTGTTGTTGATGATGCTACTTCTAATCAAGATCATGATCATCTTGTTAATGATTTCTTTGGAGGTATTGATCACATTCTTGATAGTATTAAGAATGGTAGTGGCTTGCCTCCACTCTCCGTTACCAATAATAATCATAATACTACTACTAATAATAATGATCACAACAATAATGGTTATAATAACAATAATAATAATAATCGTGTTGGGAATAATGCTGGAATTCAGGACTGTAATGTTGGGGGAGAAGTGTGGTATAATAATGAGGCAGCTGAGTTTTGTACTAATGGACTTCAATCTTGTTCATTACAATTAAATGGTGCCAATAACAACATTGAAATTAAAGGGCAGCTCGAGATTTTTGGTAACGGGTTCAGTTCTTTTGTTGCCAAAGGTGAAGACAAGTTGAATTCTTACGATAATTCTTCTCTCAAGGAAAATGGAAATAAAGGTGGTGTTGAGGGACAGAGGGAACGGGATCTTGACAGTGAAGAAAGGTCCTGTAAAAGGCCGAGAATCATCTGTTACAAAAATGACAGATCCTACTCCAGCAAAGGGCAGTATGATGGAAGGGATAGGGAGAGATCCGCTAACAGAAAGAGGACGAGAGATTGGGATGACACTGATAGGAGGGACAGGGATCATCTTCGGAGAAGAGATCGGTATAGTGGTGGTGGTGGTGGTAGGAGAGATGGTAGAGATAGGGATTGGAGAGATAGAGAGCCCAGGGGTTACTGGGAGAGGGACCGTTCCGGGTCCAATGACATGATTTTTCACTTTGGAACTTGGGAAGCTGACCGTAACAAAGAAGGAAAGGAAATCAGTGACAAAGATCAGGACTGTAATGGGAAGGCAGAGAAGAAACCTGAGGAGACTAAGGAGAAAATGCCTGAGGAACATGCTCGACAATATCAAATAGATGTTCTTGAACAGGCCAAGAAGAAAAATACAATAGCTTTTCTTGAAACTGGTGCAGGGAAGACTCTCATTGCTGTACTTCTCATGAAAAGTCTTAATAATGACTTGCAAATGCAGAATAAGAAAATGCTTGCCGTATTCTTGGTTCCTAAGGTTCCACTTGTCTATCAGGTATTTTATTTGTTTGAAAATTCAAATTTTCATGATGTTCATTGATTGCTGAAATGTGTTGATGATGTGTTCATGCTTTTCTAATTTTCAGCAAGCAGAAGTCATCCGCGATCGCACTGGTTACCAAGTAGGCCACTATTGTGGTGAAATGGGTCAAGATTTCTGGGATGCCAGACGATGGCAGCGTGAATTCGAATCAAAACAGGTAGCTCTTGACCTTTTCTTTTTTTTTTTTAATCTTTGGTTTTCTTTTAGCCAGAATTGATTTTCTGCCTTTGTTTATTTGATTAGTCCATGTGCACAATTGTTTTATCGACTGCCACATGGTATGAAATTTTCTCATTGTTTTTAAATAATTTCTAGCAATACTCTAGTATTACAAGTCATTGAACTTTGTTCTTATGATCCCTGTGATCATTTAATTCTAACGCTGATCATATCCTTGAAATCTGGGTATGTGAGAACATGCAGGACTGTTGGGTGTCATCCTTGGTTTAAGTTTGATTTTTAAAGAAATATAAAGGATAGTGCTGTTTCGGTGAAGCTTTCCCTTGGTTTGCTTAAACGGTGCCGCATACTTGATTATGTTTTCGAAGTTCTATGTTCTGTCTGTTTGTAATCTCTTCAGATAATCTTATAACTAGTAGTGCTTTTTTAAGTATCTCCATAGTTGAGGTTCCCTTTGATTTCAGTCTAAGGTGACTGTGGTACCCAAAGTTTTTCCTGAATTAAAGCTTTTGGCAATGAGTTAGCCTGTTAGGATAGGATTTGAGATATTAGTATTACTATTCTTTTCATCTTGGAGTGATATTTTAGGAGGCAGTTTCTGAAATTACAAAGAAATGGCCATGGTAAACTTCTGAACATTTACCTATCTGCATGCTCATCTGCATAATTTTTTTGAAGAGTATCATTGTTTTGTTGCTTTTTTCAATTTGTTTGTATGGAGGTTCTGTTCATCACATTTTCTGATCAGCAATAGACACTGGATTTCAACATGTTCTGTTGAGCGTATATTGGTTCAGGTATGTGCGTGTATGTTTTAGGCAGTTGTGTGAGAAAACTGATTTGCATTTCATTAGCAACTAGCATCATGGAATAGAAAATGCTTACAAACAACGGGGGCACCATTATCGTCATTCTGTGGGTACCTTATCGTTTAGCTGTTTATTAAATGTGTCATTTTTGGTTGGAATGTCCCTTCCTGAACCAAAAAGGAAGTGCATTTCAAATGGCTGAATCCTTTACTGATAAGGAATTACCCCATGAACCGTATTTGTCTGCTTCTTCTTCCTCGAGTGCTTTAGTAGGGAAAGGACCTAACTGCTGTTTTAGTGCACTTGTGTCCATCTGCTTTCTGCTTCACTTCAAAAGAATGACGTAGGTAGACTAGAAAGAAGAGTTTAAGGTTCAAGGCATAGTAAGAATGTTTCAACGGATATATCTCTGCTGGTTCAAACCGGTAGGGTTTTGCCCCTAATTTGGTGCCAATTTGTTTTCCATCCTTGTTATGCTTGGTTCCATTCTAGTGGTAGCTTATTCATCAATTCATTCCATTGCCTTTTTGTTCTGCAGGTTTTAGTGATGACAGCTCAAATTCTTTTGAACATTCTGAGACACAGCATAATCAAAATGGAGACGATTAATCTCCTTATTCTGGATGAGTGTCATCATGCTGTGAAAAAACATCCATATTCATTGGTGATGTCTGAATTCTATCATACGACACCAAAAGAAAAGCGACCATCTGTTTTTGGAATGACTGCATCTCCTGTTAACTTAAAAGGTAATTAATTTTAATCTATGAATCCTTGTTTCTGTGCAAGCATTTTTGCTTTTGTTCACTTTCCTAACAGGAGCATCTAGTCGATCAAGTTTATGAATGGTTATAAATCTGTTACTATACATAAAATTTTTTAACCTCTAGTTACTTGCAGCTCAGCTTCCCTTTTGTCTTATTTGTATTTCTTCTTGTTGTTCAGGTGTTTCAAGTCAGGTGGATTGTGCGATAAAAATTCATAATCTCGAAAGTAAATTGGATTCTGTAGTTTGTACAATAAAGGACCGCAAGGAACTGGAGAAACATGTGCCAATGCCCTCAGAAATTGTGGTCGAGTATGACAAAGCAGCCACCTTATGGTCCCTTCATGAACAAATTAAACAAATGGAAGTGGCTGTTGAAGAAGCTGCCCAATCAAGTTCAAGAAGAAGTAAATGGCAATTTATGGGAGCCAGAGATGCTGGGGCTAAGGAAGAGCTGCGCCAAGTTTATGGTGTCTCTGAAAGAACAGAGAGTGATGGGGCCGCTAACTTGATTCAGAAGTTGAGGGCTATCAATTATGCACTTGGTGAACTGGGTCAGTGGTGTGCTTACAAGGTATTAACTTCACTGAGTAGTCTACTTATCTGTCTTTCTTAACATAACTGGTTTTGGAAAATTTGCATGGTCTGTTTCTTTTGTAGGTAGCACAATCCTTTTTGATGGCACTGCAAAATGATGAGAGGGCAAACTACCAGCTTGATGTTAAGTTTCAAGAATCCTACCTGGAAAAGGTTGTCTTGCTCTTACAATGCCAATTGACAGAAGGAGCTGTAACAGATAAGGATACAAAATCTCCTGAGAATGAGAATGGAGTTGCTCAAGATGGGATTGATCCTGATGAGATTGAAGAAGGAGAGCTCCCTGATAGTCATGGTGGGTGTAGTTGTTGATTCTTGTCCACATTACAGTAACCAGATCAAATTTTGTTAAACTTGAAAATTGTGGAGAACAAAAGGTTCTCATAGCTAAGCCAAATGGTTTTCCATTGAGACTTGGTTAAGTAGGCTTTATTGAGTTGAACTTTGTGAGTGCGCATCTAAAATTTTTAGAACTGCCCTTTACATGGAATAATGAAAAGTTTTTGAAAAAGAAAATTCCGGAAAATGTTGAATATAATGTCAAGGGGGTGAACTCTTAGCTGATGTAGAAGTAGAAGGCCAGTATGTAATATATCACTATCTGGTGTAATGATGTAAATAGCTATTGTTATTAATGACCTTTGTATGTCAATGGTTTTAGTTTGTGATGTGCTGAAAGTTTCTGAAGATAATTTGACAGTTCTTTACTTGTGTACTTTGGTGCTTTAGTTGTCTCTGGTGGAGAGCACGTGGATGTGATAATAGGGGCTGCTGTAGCTGATGGAAAAGTGACCCCAAAAGTGCAGTCATTAGTAAAAATACTTCTGAAGTATCAGCACACTGAAGATTTTCGTGCAATCATCTTTGTTGAACGAGTAGTAGCTGCTTTAGTTCTTCCTAAGGTTAAATATGTTAATACATCTAGTTCTATGGGTTCTAATGACCTGGTTTTTAGCCTAATTCCTCATGGTACTGTTTTATGTCTTGCTAAGCTTGCAGGTTTTTGCAGAGCTACCATCTCTAAGTTTTGTTAGGTGTGCAAGCTTGATTGGGCACAATAATAGTCAGGAAATGCGGACTTCCCAAATGCAGGACACCATTTCCAAATTTCGAGATGGTCGTGTACGTCCAAATGCTAAGCATTGTGGCTTGGTTTATTAAATTGTGCAGTAGTTTATAGTGGGTACCTAAGATAATGGTTGCAACAATTTTGTAGGTGACATTGTTGGTTGCTACCAGTGTTGCTGAGGAAGGACTAGATATAAGGCAATGCAATGTTGTTATTCGCTTTGATCTTGCAAAAACCGTTCTTGCATACATTCAGTCAAGGGGTCGTGCTAGAAAGCCTGGTTCAGATTATATCTTGATGGTTGAGAGGTATTAGTTTTGGATCTGTTTCAATTCTAATTTTCAGACTACCGCTCGATGCAAAAGAACTTAAATATTTAATACGTCTCAGGGGAAATCTGTCTCATGGAGCATTCTTGAGGAATGCTAGGAATAGTGAGGAGACCTTGCGGAAAGAAGCTATTGAAAGAACTGACCTTAGTCATCTTAAGGATACTTCAAGATTAATTTCTGTGGATTCAGTGCCTGGAACTGTATACCAGGTGGAGTCTACTGGTGCTGTTGTTAGCTTGAATTCTGCTGTGGGGCTTATCCATTTCTATTGCTCTCAGTTACCCAGTGACAGGTGCTTTACTTCTCAATCTAAGACTCGGGCTGTTTGGATTTTGTCTTTTGTCTTTCCTGGATACTGAAGATCAATTCTTGCTAAATTGAAATTTGCTATCCAGGTATTCAATACTTCGTCCTGAGTTTATCATGGAGAGGCATGAGAAACCAGGTGGTCCAACAGAATACTCATGCAAGCTTCAGCTTCCCTGCAATGCACCGTTTGAGAAGCTCGAAGGTCCTGTGTGCAGTTCAATGCGCCTTGCACAACAGGTATGATATTGTGTTTGCTCATTCTTGTTGTTCGGCAACTGGAAAATAATATAAAATAACAGTGCTAACTATCTGCTTAATGCATAGGCTGTTTGTTTGGCTGCTTGCAAGAAGCTCCATGAGATGGGAGCATTTACTGACATGCTCTTGCCAGACAAGGGGAGTGGGGAAGAAAGAGAACAGGTTGACCAGAATGATGAAGGTGAACCGCTTCCTGGGACTGCTAAGCATAGAGAGTTCTATCCTGAAGGTGTAGCAAATATACTCCAGGTTAGTTTGGTGTTACTGCCTGCTAGTTGATCATAGGTAATTGAGAATTTCACCCAAAACTGGGAGCAGTTGTGGTGTTTTCCTAAGTAAGAATTGATATAACACATCAAGAAAATGCTTTAGGGTTTTGAGGATGTTGCATTCAGTTGACAGATAAATTAGTAATCATATGGTTCAAGATAACACATGATGTATGTGTTTGTATATTTTTTCTCCATATCCCTTAAGAGTTGTTCATAAGGCAGTATGTGATCATTCTTTCTATGCGAGCAAAAATCTTATAGAGGTTCCATATCTTCAATCTATCATTTGCATCTAGCGCACACACACACTAAAGTTGCTTTTTACTTGCAGGGAGACTGGATCTTATGTGGAAGAGATGGTAGCACTAACTCCAAATCACTTCATCTTTATATGTATGCTGTCATATGCATAAACAGCGGTGCTTCAAAAGATCCATTCCTAACTCAAGTTTCAGAATTTGCAGTGATTTTTGGCAATGAGCTGGATGCAGAGGTATGCTGAATCTTTTTCACTTGTAGTAGCATTGGTAGGATGTATAATGTGTTAAGTAGAAACCCATTTAATTTTGTAGGTGTTATCGATGTCGATGGATCTGTTTATCGCTCGAACCATTATAACAAAGACATCCCTTGTCTTTAGGGGTCCAATAGATATTACTGAAAATCAGGTTGGTCTCCAAATAAACTATATCAACAATGCTTCAACTCTTTCTTCTTTTTCTAGTGACAATGTTTTATTCTGTTTTGACACCTTTAAACTCCAAACATGTGCAGCTGGCATCCCTTAAAAGTTTTCATGTGAGGTTGATGAGCATTGTACTGGACGTGGATGTTGAACCTTCCACCACTCCTTGGGATCCTGCAAAAGCATATTTATTTGTCCCTATGGTTGGCGATAAGTCTGTAGATCCTATAAAAGAAATTGACTGGGATCTAGTTGAAGAAACAATTAGAACTGATGCTTGGAACAATCCCCTTCAGAGGGCTCGACCAGATGTTTACCTTGGTACAAATGAAAGGACACTTGGTGGAGATAGAAGGGAGTATGGATTTGGGAAATTGCGTCATGGCATGGCTTTTGGACAGAAATCCCATCCTACATATGGTATCAGAGGAGCTGTAGCACAATTCGATGTTGTAAAAGCTTCTGGATTGATTCCTAATAGGGTTGGAACTGAAACGCAGAAAGGGGAGTTAACCAAAAGCAAATTGGTTATGGCTGATAGTTACGTTGATGCAGAAGATTTAGTAGGGAGAATTGTAACAGCTGCACACTCTGGGAAAAGGTTCTATGTGGATTCCATCCGTTATGAGATGACTGCAGAGAACTCGTTCCCGAGGAAAGAGGGTTATCTTGGTCCCTTAGAGTATAGTTCATATGCTGATTATTACAAGCAAAAGTATGATCCGTTTACTTCTTCACTCTGGTTTTTTGCTCTTCTTTTAAAGGGAATTTATCTTTTCACTGTGGACGAGTATTATTCTTTGATGTGTTCTAACACTTGGACTGGATAGCCTCAATGCACTTCAGATGTTGTGCCTGAAGAAAGGAAAGCTCATCTGAATCTGTAATGGGATTGTGCAACTACTGTCTTGTGAATTATGTGGGCCTTGTCATTAGATGCCACATAATTTTCATCAGCAGCTGTTTGCTAGTCCTCACAGATTGGAGAAGCTTTTGTTTCTTCTTGCACAACAAAGGATGCATTGGGCTGTCGGGTCTCTGTCATTTTCAGATATGGAGTTGAATTGATGTTTAAGCAACAACCTTTAATAAGAGGACGCGGTGTTTCATACTGCAAGAATCTTTTGTCTCCTCGGTTTGAGCACTCAGAATGTAAGTTTTCCTTTACATTTCCTTCATAGAGCTAAACCATTTCTCCTTAGTCGTATGCTAAATTTTTGTACTTCTGTAGCTAATTGGAAAGTCTCCTATTTTTTCAGCAAATGAAGGTGAATCTGAAGAGATTCTTGACAAAACATACTATGTCTTTCTTCCTCCTGAGCTATGCTTAGTACACCCTCTTCCTGGATCACTTGTTCGAGGTGCCCAGAGATTGCCCTCAGTAATGAGGAGGGTCGAAAGCATGCTCCTTGCAATTCAACTCAGGGATACAATAGAATATCCAGTCCCTGCTTTGAAGGTACTGTGTTGAGTACAGTTATTACTATAATGAAGGCTGTGAACAATCTTTTAATTGCTGTCTCTCACCTACAGATATTGGAAGCCCTGACTGCAGCTTCATGCCAAGAGACATTCTGCTATGAGAGAGCAGAACTCCTAGGAGACGCTTACCTAAAATGGGTTGTTAGTCGATTTCTTTTTCTCAAATATCCCCAGAAACACGAGGGTCAGCTCACCAGGATGAGGCAACAGATGGTGAGTAACATGGTTTTGTATCAATATGCACTGAATAAAGGACTTCAGTCATACATACAGGCAGATCGTTTTGCTCCATCTAGATGGGCGGCTCCTGGGGTGTTACCTGTGTTTGATGAGGATTCAAAGGATGGAGATTCCTCCTTATTTGATCAGGAAAAATTACTTACTGATGATAAACCTAGAGTAGATCATGCTGATGAGGGGTATGAAGATGAAATTGAGGATGGTGAGCTTGAAAGTGACTCTAGTTCTAATAGAGTTCTCTCCAGCAAGACATTGGCAGACGTTGTTGAAGCATTGATCGGTGTTTATTATATTGAAGGTGGTAAGATTGCAGCAAACCACCTTATGGGATGGATTGGGATTCAGGTAGAGTTTGATTATGAAGAGGTAGATTCTGGAATTAGGCCATCCAATGTTCCAGAAAGTATTCTTAGAAGTGTTGATTTTGATACTCTAGAAGGTGCCTTGAGCATTAAGTTCAAAGATCAAGGGCTCTTAGTGGAAGCCATTACTCATGCATCACGACCATCTTCTGGAGTATCCTGTTATCAACGGTTAGAATTCGTCGGTGATGCGGTCTTAGATCATCTTATTACAAGGCACTTGTTTTTCACATACACAAATCTTCCCCCAGGTCGCCTAACTGATTTGCGAGCTGCTGCTGTAAACAATGAGAACTTTGCACGTGTTGCAGTTAAACATAAGCTTCACCTGCATCTCCGGCACGGGTCAAGTGCACTTGAAAAGCAGGTCTGCTGTCTTATATCTCTTGTAGGGTAGAAGGTCTATTGGGACTTATTTAACTTTGCTAAGTTGCTTGTACAAGTGTTTACTTCTTAACTTGTGTATCAGATTCGAGATTTTGTGAAGGAAGTTCAAGATGAGTTATCAAAGCCAGGTTTCAACTCCTTTGGTTTGGGAGATTGCAAAGCTCCGAAGGTTCTTGGTGACATTGTGGAATCTATTGCAGGTGCTATCTTCCTGGACAGTGGACGAGATACTGCTGTTGTTTGGAAGGTTTTAGTCTAGTCAATGAACCTCATCCATTTCTGTTTCTAACTCCTGTTTATTCTCAAGGATATTTGATTACAAATTTCATTTTTTTGCATTCCATTTGTCCTAGGTTTTCCAACCTTTGTTGCATCCAATGGTCACTCCAGAGACCCTTCCGATGCATCCTGTCAGGGAGCTGCAAGAACGGTGTCAGCAACAAGCTGAAGGTTTGGAATACAAAGCCACACGAAGTGGCAATCTGGCCACTGTTGAAGTTTTCATAGATGGTGTTCAGGTAGGAGTCGCTCAGAATCCGCAAAAGAAGATGGCACAAAAACTTGCTGCTAGGAATGCGCTAGCTATTTTGAAGGAGAAGGAAACAGTTGAAGCCAAGGAAAAGGCTGATGAAAATGGGAAAAAGAAGATGAATGGCAACCAAACATTTACCAGGCAAACTTTAAACGATATCTGCTTGCGTAGAAATTGGCCGATGCCCTTTTATCGGTAAGAAAAGTTGAATATTTTGCAACTTAATTATCATGTTACCTTAACAATGCTGTTTAGTGACATGATATTTGACATTTTAAGGTGTGTGAATGAGGGTGGCCCTGCACATGCAAAGAGGTTTACATTTGCAGTTCGTGTGAATACTACTGATAGGGGATGGACTGATGAATGTGTAGGAGAGCCAATGCCAAGTGTCAAAAAGGCCAAGGACTCTGCTGCAGTTCTCCTGTTGGAGCTTTTGAATAAATTGTACTCATGACACTAGTTAGTAATGAATAAGGATTATTGCTATTAACGCAATTAAATTTATCATTTATCTATTCCTTCTTAATGACTGATCCAGTGCGATATTCTGGGCATCGAATTGTAGCTTATATCCACTATAATTATTACATCAGATGCAAATACAAATTGAAAGTCAATTTCCGGGTTGCAAATATGCATTCTTCACAGGTTAATGTACCCGAGTAAGTTCCTGCGTAAATTACATCCATTATTTGTTTTTTATTTCTACTATTTATAAAGTTGATCGAGATACTTTCAGGTGATGTGATGCCTCCTTGTACTCTTTCATTGTCGTTGACTAAGCCTAGTTTGGCATGCTTATGAAAATACAGCTATATTTCTTCACTTTTTAAATATTCTATTTTTTAATATTTTTTAAAATTTGAATTATGTGTATATGAAGAAAAAGTTGTGACAAACAATTTTTGACTAGTTAATTTTCAAATGTCTTGAATTTTGTGTATAGGGAAAAATAAACAATTAAACACCATTAAAAAAAGAGCAAATAGCTTTCACCTGAAAGGTGCTCAATCAAAGAAAATTATTTGCTCATGTTTGGGAGAGGGTGGAAAATGAAGGGGAAGAGAGAATTGGTGGAAAATTTTTCTCAAGATTTTAGGTATTTTCCACCCAGTTTCTCTTTCTTCCCATTTTCCACTCTCTCCCAAGGGCAAGTCCAGGTAACGTTCTTTATACACGATAAAGCAAGTCCAGGTAACTTTCTCCACAAGTGCTTTTATCTTGTGCAGTTACGGAGTTGCATACTGCACCTGAAATCTGTCCTGGACTACTGCTGCAATAAGAATTTGAGCCTTACAACTACTTAGCATTTTCCACTTTCCACGACGGATAGTTATTAACTAAAAATTTCATATTATAATATCATAGATTATATCTTCTTACAAATAGCTCAAAACTAACAAGTATCAATTATAATAAAAAATCTAGGGAGTCATTAATGAAATACAAAATATAATTGAACAATCAGTTGTTAAACTTATTTTAAATAATGAAATTCACAAGGGCAGAAAATGTCAAACAAAGCCCTTGTCTATTGCTGCTTCGGTTTGTCTATCGCCTGAGTGTATGGAGAATATACTCGGCATACAGATCCCTGCACCAAGCAATCAGAACAAGCTCAGAATCAATTTGGAAACAGATCAAACTGGCAAGTAAGCATTCAAAGGACATACTGGGTGCAAATCTTTCCAGTTTTCCTAGAAAAACTTACATAGAGTACTGGATGGCCTCAATAGCATTGCTTGCAGGTAAGAACTGATTAACTGCAACCTCCTTGTTCTCATTTTTCTTGTCTGTGTTAATTTATTAAGAAACCAATCTACCCTGCCTTGTGAACAAATCAAAATATTTGATGCAAGTAAAACTGGAAAACGTAAGTGTTAAAAGGATACAATCCTCAAAGAAACGACGGATCTCCATAAGGCGATGAGGAGGCAAATCTTTGATGTCAGTGAAGTGCTTGTACTCTGGATCATCAGCACAAACTGCAATAATTTTGTCATCTTTCTCTCCCTGGATTAGAGCGACAAATTACTTAGACCACTAAATAAGGGAAAAAGTATCACTGCATCATCTTAATTTAGAATTCCTGAATATTTACCTGATCAATCATAGGCATAAGTCCAATTGCCCTGGCACGCAGAAAACAACCAGGAACAACAGGCTCCTGTACAGACAAAAATTTCAGTTGGATCACATTGTCAAAATAAAGTTACAAATATTAGAAATGGAGGATCAAAACTGCAACACAATTCAAAGCACAGAATCTAATGATTTGAGACTAATTTTGATTTAATCAAATCACCTGCATGAGGACCAAAACATCTAAGGGATCATTATCTTCACACAAAGTCCGTGGGATGAAACCATAGTTATGAGGATAGACAACTGAGGAGTATAAAACTCGATCAACCTGTTGATTTGTGCACAACAAAGCAAGAAAAATAGAGAGAGAACAGAAGATTAATAAATTCAATTGTCTGTAAAATTACACTTCAATACAAGAGCATCCTTATTCTAGGACTAGGTACCATCTACTTTGATATGTCATATTAGCGTACCTTAATCAGTCCTGTCTTCTTGTCCAGTTCATATTTAACCTTACTTCCCTTGGTGATCTCAACCACCTGTATCAGTTTGACAATAACAATTCAACAAGAAAATACACAAACCAGACAGCTAAAATAATAAAAATTGCAGGTTCAAACATCTCATTTAGTTCTGCTTGCAAGGCAGATAAATGCTGTTGCAAACTCAAAAGAAATAGACACTAATGCAGTCTTCCAGAAGCAGGAATCACTCGTATTCATTAAACAGACTGCAATCAAACTAGGAGGTCAAAAACCAAGTCTACTCTTAGTATAATGGCATCAACAGTTTTAACTTCTTAATTATACAGAGTTTGAGAAAAGGACTTACAACATTGAAGATGCTGGGAGCTCCAGGTCCTGAAGACAACATTTAATTTGCAGAAACATCAGTCCATTTATAAGCATATGTAAACAAAAAGAGAAAGAAAGCATGACCCTTTATTGTTAACATACCAATCTCAAGATCATGCCAGGGGTGTGCAGCAACAGTTCTTTTGGACATAGACGAAAGGATCCTCTCATTCAAACGGGGTGTACCACGAATCTCTTCACCATTTGATTCATTAGACATCTACAACCAACCAGAAGATAATAAAAAAAATTAATATGATGTCTAATAATTTATAGCTGAACTCCCAAAAACTTTTAACAATTGATCTAGCTCAGTTACAGGCAAGTCTATCATTTAAAAAATGCAAATTGGAACAAGAAGATAAAGCATAACCAGAAGAACCAAGAGAATTGCAGATCATGGATCAACACCAATTAAGCAAAGTCCCCAAATCGAGGCATACTCAGAATAAATAGGTAGTAAATAATTTGCATTCATTATAGCTGAATTACTTAATTGCTGATCCTTCATTCATGTCAAATGCTCAACAAAGGACTTGAGATTTCATAAATGAAACCATCACATCAGAAGTTAGCACTTATGCAGCTATTAAGTTACATACTCAAAACTTCAACAGCAACAAAAAAAATTACAGAAAAAGGGAGTCGATTACTACAATAGCCTAAAAATGACAAGCTCACAAATACCTTATTTGACAAAACCAATGAAAGGCTGTGCTTTGAATCCAAGCAACAACAGGAACAAAATAAAAGTTGTGGAAAACGATGCAAGATTACACGTGTAAGCAGATGGGGTCATTTAAGCATATGCACAGAAACCCAGAAAAAGATCAAAACTTTATTACATGATCAACATAAAGAAATGAACTTTGATCGAAAAAAAATCAATGAAATCTCATATCATCAAACCTTTTCTTGATTGAAATCGCAAACACAAAAATAGGGCCGGGGGTGGTAATGATCCTAAACCTGCATTGTGTGTCTGTATAAATAAATATAAATGTTATTAAAATGCGTGTATGAATTTTGTGAATTGGATCGTCTATATATATGCAGAAAGAAAGAGAAAGGGTAAGAGTGGGTCAAATCATTTTGATTTGCTGCCCCGTGTCTGATGTGGCGACAACGAAGCTTCGTCTATCCTACAACGTTGAACGTTCGTTCGTTAATTCATTTATTTTGCTTTTTATTCGGTGGTGAAGATTTTTTTTGCATCATGTTCATGCCTAAGGCACAATGCTTAAGGTCTAATATAAAAATTTGTTAAAAAATATCTAGTGAATATGTGCAACAATTGATCTAGTTATTTTTTTAAAAACATGATTTTTTTTTTTATTTTAAAATTGGGTCTCTCTAAATGATGAATTCAGCAACAAAAAAAAAGCACTTAGAAAACTTAATATATATCTATTTATATAAATAACTAAAATGTACGGAATTTTTTTTACCATCTAGGATCAATCCTAGGATGATGTGGCATGATTTTTATTTTTATTTTATTTTTTTATATTAAACATTTTTGTTTTAAATTTTTATGTATTATTAATTATTAATATTTAATAGTTATAGAATTTAAAAGGTTTTGTATTTATTTTTTATTAATAATATTATAAATACTTAATTAATTTTGCCTTTTTTTATTCATAACATTTTAAAATTTATTATTATCATTTTTTTTTGCTAGGTGTTACCGTCAGTGGTATCCCAATCCCTTTGGACCCAGACTAATCCACTACGAGGGAGCAGGCACAAGCTGAAGGCCCGTTAGGAACCCACAAAACCCCTCTCCCCAAGCGAGCTTACGGATCGATCTCTCGAGTCTCGACCGCTAGGCGATTTTGCCTACAAACTCAATGGTCTTTGACCAGCTGAACCACCTCTCTTGGGTATTATTGTCCTTTAAATATCTTGATCTTTTATATTTCTTACATTTTTTTGTTATTTGTCTTTTGATATTCCAAGGCATTAATGAACCTGTTGATAATTTCATTCATATAAATTGATAGTTTGTGAAGGTTTGTTCTTTTGGTTTGCTTCAATTTTTTCCCTTTACAAATTTTCTTCTCCATTTGAAAGTCTTTGAAATATTTGTTTAGATATAAAACGTAAATTTGAGCCGTCATCTTCATTAAGAATTGAAAATCTCCATCACATGAAAGATGGTAAATTCTCACAAGGTAAATCTCTCTAATTTTTTTTCCAATTTATTTAATTATTATACCTCATATAAAAATGTATTTTTCATTCTATTTTTTCATTTTTGTGTTTAGATCATAAAAGAACTTCTCAAATCTTAGCTTATAAAAAGGTAAGACTCTAACGGAGAATGACATTAGATTTGAAGAGAGAAAAGTTTCACAATTCAACTACAAGACTACGTGAGTTGAATGTTATATAATTTTATATCAAACAATTATATTATTATTTTTTGATGTTTTACATTTGCATAATTGTTTGTTTTTTTTTCCTAGATTATGAACGACTTTCGAGAATTTTAGCCTCTAAACAAGCAAGATTGAGACGATGAATTGTATTAGATTTGAAAAGGTAAAAACGTCATAGTGTTAATTTGGGAAATGAAACGTAAGGTATTTAGTTTTTTGTTACAAGATTATTTTCATTCTTTTTTGAAAAATATTGTCTTTCTAAATGTATTCTTATTTAATTGAACATATAATTTTAATTTTTTCATAATTAATGGAAATACAGTATATACATTATTTTCTTTATAGGTCATGAGCATAAGGGTTGGACGTTTAGAAAGCCATATTACGTTTGTGATTTTTGTGGAGTAATCCTTTGGTATAAAGAAAGGAATCAAAAGACTAAACAACCCAAAATTTTCTTTGTGTTGTATGGATGGAAAGTCCAACTACCATTGCTAAAACATGATCCTGAATTTCTTAAAAAGTTCATGGACTACTGTGGTGGGAAAGTATCAAAGTGTTTTGAGAAGGTATTAGAGCTTACAATTTTATGTTCAACTTTACTTTTATGGGAGGACATGTTGATAGTGCCATCAACACTAGACATGGTCCATATTGCTTTCTACTTCATGGGCAAAACTACCATCTTATTGGGTCATTGTTGCCACAACTTGATTGCAAGCCTAAATTTTTGCAGCTCTATATTTATGACACGGATAATGAAATTCACAATAGGGTTGAAGCCATGAGCTCTAATAACAGATTGAGTAGTCTTGATGTGAAAATAATTGAAGGATTACTTACGATGTTAAATGATAATAATGTCTTAGTCCAATCTTTCCGTTTTACAAGAGATATGCTACAGACTTCTAATATGCCAGATTTGAAGCTGAAATATGTTGTTCATGCGATTATCCCGATCTATTCATGTCACGACCCAAACCCAGGGTACATGACCGGCGCCAGGGAACGGGAAAGCTATTCGCTACCGGAACCCTTAGCAAGCCTGAACCTGATAAAACGTATATATACATCTCACCCCAGAATTATATATTCTGGTTCATCACATAAAGACACTTATACTTTTCAAAATAATCACATCCAATATAATAAAATAATTTATAAAAACATAAAATAATATCCAACCACATTACCAG
>CANYLF012203853.1:0-12598 GCA_948193215.1 Bocquillonia castaneifolia
CTACTTAAGTTTCTAAATAATTGTTTACTTTTTCTCACATAGTTTAAGAAACTATTAAATAATACTTAATTTTAATAAAGTCCAATATAAATTGACAAGTTTATCATTTTCTAAAAATATAGTGTATTTAATAAACTTTGATACTAAGTACTAAAAAAAGAGTGTATTTGAAAAAAAAACTTAAAAAATGTAACAATACAAAAAAAATAAAGTGGACAATTATTTCGGTGGTAAATTAGTTAATAATTTTATTATACTTATGTTATGTTTAACAATATATTGTATTTTTACTCTTTTGTAGACGTTTAATAACTATGACTATGTATAATTAGACTATTAAATTCCATATTAAATAAATTTCAATTACAGTTATGCTTATTCTAATTGGGTACTTTAGTGTCTAAAAATTAGTTAATTTCTTGTAGTTTGCAATTTTTTCACAAAATTTTGCATTTCACCGGACCGTTACTTAATGTTATGACCGTTATTGGTCCATTTTCGGTACTTATCACCGCGACCGTGATCACAACAGTTACCATTATTTAAATCCATGCGCACTACTAACCCATCCCACCTCCGGACGCATCAAACAAACCCAAGTGAGATGGGATGAATAGGTTGTAACAAGCTTTTCACTTTAATGAACATACTTTATCTTAGTTACAAGGGAAAAAAGGAAAAAGAAAAAAAAAATTTGCTTAGAAACTCTAAAGGCTTGCACATTAAACCTCTGTATCTAATATACAACAAAGCTTAAGCATGAAAAAGAAGGCAATTATGGTAAATAGTGGAAAAGGAAGAAAAAAAAAAGATTTATACATAACATAATCAATTATGAGGCAAAAGGCAGGGAAGAGCTGCCTATATATGAATAAAGATTTACATCTTATTATCTTTTCTCAGTGGAACAGGCAGAGATGACTGGGAATTTAGCCCTCTGACTGTTTAAAGAATGGTGGTGAAGCCTCTTTCCGTTATTTTCTGCTGCTACCTGGGGCACTCTCCTCCGCCCAAAATGGAGAATGATAGACAGCGGCATTGATGAGGCTCTCTCTTCTTTTTTTTTTAATCCTTCTATAATTTGGTATTACATACATTTCAGGCATGTGTCAAAAGAAATGTTATTTGCCAACTTTATCAAGTTATCTTCCTGAGTTTGGAAGAATATATAGTAAGTAATAGCTGGCTTCTCTCTCAAAAGGTTGCATTCCATAAAGCATTCTCACCTTCACCACAACGCTTGTGAACTTCCATTATCCTCTCAACAGACTTGCAAATACCGCTGCATTTCCAATCAAATGAAGCAGCACATATGTTGCCCAGCTGAGCCTTCCACTCGCAATCTGAAGATACATGTCACAGCAAAAGAGAGTTGCGTAAGCAGTGTTCATAAATGTCTTAGTTATGTCTTCACCCTCCTGCAGGGAAACAGCAGACAGACAATGGTCCATATGTTATTAAATTGGTGCCTGCCACTCTAACAGCAAGTGTTGAGTGACTTGGACGTTGGAATCTAATGTCAAAGATATGTCAAAATTCAACATATGGGACAAATATTTATTATTTCATTTGACCTACAACTGCCGCAATGTGAGCAACCTTCTAGTTTTGAAGGTTCAGATGGCCTAGTCCAGTGCTATCTTTTATATTCATCCTTATCATTGTAACCTTATGCTGCATAATTTTCAAAAATACCTTATGCTACATATGATAACACTCCTTCTGCAGTGTAGGACACTCCATTCTAGTAGGATTCAGGTTCTTGCCCTCCTTTCTACTTTCAGTCTTAAATCCCACTGATTCCTTCAGTAGTTCCCTATATATTTGGCCTCTGTGTCATTATCAACAAGAATGTATCTATACATCACCCCTCCTCCATTGAGCGACTGACTTTTCAATTTACATCACCCCTCCTCCATTGAGCGACTGACTTTTCAATTTGCAGACATCAGCCTTTTCAAGATTCATCTACAATGACTAAATTTATATTTAAAGTGATTGTTGTAGATTAAAAAAAAACACCAAGAACAAAATTTACCTGGTGGGGTACCACAACAGAGTCTCCTATCATCCACATGCTCTGCATCTAAGCCGATAAACCAAGATCCCAGAGAAACATCTTCATTTGCATATTTGTGCAGCACATGCCTAAGATGATATGAATAAAAAATTATCACAAGAAGATCAAATGACAACTGAATCGGGTATTCAACAATTTTACACCCTCATTAAATCAATCATAAGAGCCTAAAATTGATGTCCAGTCAAATAGTTCAGATGATCGGGAACTCACTGGTTTACTGATATGTAGGTTGCCAAATCCTTTGATATGGCATACAGTTGTCCCGTAGCATGACGAAAATACTTGTTTCCCACCTCTCCAAATTTCCAGTACTCTGGTTCATGATATCTCACCCCTCTATTTCATTGGAAAAGTTATATCCAACTGATAAAAACAGCTATGTAAAACAAAGATGACTCATCTTACTTTCTAGCAAGTACAGGACCTGACTTCATGCAACCAATGTAAGCCCGTGGTTTCATACGATGTCCAGCTAGAACTCTTCCAAGTGTTGCTGTGGTAAATTTCCAGCAGATACTCAGTGAGACATGCTAAATGTTATAAGACTTCAAAAGGAAAGATTATTACTTTTGCTCTTCTCTCTCTCTTGCATTTCTCCCACTACTTCGTCATTTATCACTATTCTTGCAGACAAGCCCTAATAAAAATACCCATTTGCTCACTTGAGAGTTCTCACAGAGCACCTCAGTCAAGTTTCAATGCGCAAAAGCAGCCATTACAAATTTCAGACGCTAAGTTTTGTACCAATTATTTGATACATTAACATGGAGCCATTCGAGTTTTAAAAAGGATTACTAATCCTCAAGGTGTAGGCTAAGTCAATCAATGGATAGTTTCAGTCCTTTTGAAAATACCAGTATAAGTGAAGAGCCAGTTCTAAATGATACAGATAAAAAGGTGACATAAGTCCCTCCATACAACTCATGAATTAAGAATTCTCACAACAAGAAGGTCTACTCAACATGAGTTAGGAGTTAATGTATCTTGTTCATTCCCAACAAAATATTTTCTGCATGGCGGTTAAAAAAAACATGCTTTTATGGACAGAAAGGTAAGATCAATATTTGTCCATCACAATAATTATCTCCTTCAGCATGGAGAGATGTTCCAAATTTCTTTACCTATATGCACATCAACATTATTATGAATTTGGTTACCTAAATTCAGATGGACATCATCATCAACTTTTACATAGAACTCTGCATCCCATAAAGCAACAGCAGTAGTAAAATAAGCCTTGGTTTTGGCTGATAATTCCAGGTAGCCCTCAACATGTTCCTGCTGATAGAATGAAATAACAAGGGAATACTATTTCAATATCTTTCAACAAATCATCACCCCATTCAAAATGTTAAAATAAACTGGAATATATTGCAATAAATCAAATGCAACATCAATGTTAAGACAAGAAAAGAACAGTACCAGCCTCAAGAAATCTCCATTTACCATTTCCTCTGCTTCAATAGCTTTGTCAAGAATGCCACCAGCTGTTGAACTAAAGACAAAACACTTATTAATATTTACTCTTAAAACACATTCTAAATAACCATATATTTTACAAGCACCAAGCTTAAGTAGCTGCAAAATTTGGAATCAAAGAAGCACATCATGACCATCTCTTAGTTGTTCGCATATAGAAAGATGTAGATAGAGTCCACAAAATTCTCATGAAAATTTGACAAGATACTAATTCACAACAAATTGTACCTGATATTATTTTGTACCATTTCAAGTTTGATAATATCGGCCATGGATATTTTTTGTAAGGTTCCACATTGCGTGCCTATGTGTGGTTTGCAAGACAGTGCGCACCACAAAGTGCTGATTTTTCTAGAAAACTGCATCGATCTATGTTAGCTACATTCATTGCTAAGATATACTACAATGATGTAAATTAAATCCATAATGACTAAACCTTGATTTTTGTAGCATAGTGGGATAATGGTGTGCTGCTACCTACTCCACAATGTAGGTAGGCTTCAATATGGTATGAACAACTTCCCTTGGAAATCCAAATAAAAGGGAAGAAATTAATCCAATCCACTTATCTAATAGATTTCTTATTAGCATTTGGCCAACTTTAGAATCACATATACTAGGAGCAACAAAAGCAGTAAATTTTATCCCTATAGGCTAGAGCATGGCTTTTTAAGTTGCCTACTAGCTAACCTGAATTTGTTATTGCAGTGGTTTTTTAGACCAATTAACTAAGATTTGAATGCCACAAGATTCATATACAGCCATCGGAGAAGAAAGGGCTGGCAGTGGGTCAATAATTCTCAAGAACATCAGAAATGCGAGGTATAAATAACATCTCACCTGTGCCCTATGACAAAACGAATGATTATGCCCTTCTCATCCTCCAACTTCTTTCTTTTCTCACCTCGTGGCATCCAAGTTGCACGAACTGAATCTCTTCGCTTCCGACTGCTAAAAGCTGTATTGATTCCTATGACCATGAAGTACTTCCCTTTTGAGTTTCCTGATGGAGGAGAGTCATTTGACAAAGATTGATATTCTGCCTTAGCAGCTGCCAGTTTCATCTCTAAAGATGAAATCTTGTTGTCTAGTGTTCTGCATTCCATACACAACAGTACAGCTCCTGTTTAGATCCATAGAATCTCAGTATGTGATATGCAGTGCCAAAAAAATTCAGCAGAGCTTACTCGACCGAATATTGTGCCTTTGAAATTTGCCTTAGACCATTGTTGTATTGATGATTTGCACCATTCTAGTAAAGCCAAAGAATGAAGCAAAAATCATAATTAATACTTCAATAGAATGAATATAATCAAAAACAAAGCTAAATCTTACGATAAAGTATTTAAGGCAGTCTTTAGAAGTAAAAAGATAGCTTCAAGCAGCCAATAGACTAAAGAGACAAAAATGACTATCACATATAAAGGAAGATGGAGGGGATTGTGAAACTAGAACTATATATAGTCCTTTAGCAACACTTGTAATTGCAATCAGAATTTTGTTCAGAGCAAAAGTCTGAATGAGCAAAGTACAATACTAAACCCATTCAAATTATTTTAAGGGACACTTAAAAACGGGTAGATATACACTTACAAGCTTCAGATTACAATCCCGAGACTCCATATCTAATCGTTCAGGCATTGTCCACATCCTGATAAAATAATTTGTTTTTATTTACAAGTAAAATGGAATAGCAATAACTTCTACACGCAGGAAAAAAAGTTCAAAACTCATAAAAGTGCAGTAGTATAGAATAATATATTAGACAACTGTAGATTCTCAGAAAAAGGAATAAAGAAGCCTTGCTAACCACTCGGACAAATACCAGTGGAACATAGAACTATAGCAGACATCATGAGATACTAATGTGTTTGGAGCAAGATTGCTACAAATAGCAAAGGAAGATTTCAAGAAACTAGATGATTGCATGGTTGATATGTTTCCATTCCTCTATCACAACCTATGTGCAACAAAAACTAAAGAGAACGGAGATAATCAATAAAATAAAGAACTTATTAGACAATGTGGGAATCCAAAGGCAACATTTTTTGACTCTCTGAAAACAGTTTGAGTGAAACTAATAAATTATGCTTGTTTTCCCAAAGTTTAGATAGTGTCGGTGGAGACACAATAGTCAAGAAAAGGACTGAAATTGCAACAACTTAGTTCCAACAAGTCCCAATTCAAGAACAGAAGACATTATTTGTCCTAAAACGTTAAATTAATGGTAGTTGATGGCATTTGGGATCAAACAGAGCAAAAACTATATTCAGATTAAATTTTAAAGAAATTGATAGAGCCAACTTCAATAACAAATACCATTCACCAAACTCAAAAGCTTCAACATCAAACACCAACTAAAAACACAGAAACAAAAAGATCTCTTCCAAAAACCATCCATTTCTGCTGATTCAAATACCCAGTTGACTTAAATGCATCATATAGTAAGAACAAGCACTAAAGTTGGCGAATTTAATTAAAAATATTACCTGTTAGTGAAGAACATCCCAGCAAAAAAGCTACCAAGACAAAGGAAAAGAGCCCAATTCTTTGGAATTAAATTCCTTGAAGCAATTTCTCCACCACCTACTCCTACTCTGCTCTTCATTGACATACTTGTGTTCTTCTCTTTTATTCACTTGCTTAAAGCTTTCACTAACAAATCAAAGAATCAAAAAAGATTTTAATAAATGAAAACCCAGAATCAGAATCAGTATTTTGTTCACAAAAGTAATAAACTTTACAGTGTATATGTGTCTGTTTTGAGACGCACACACTCTCCCTCTCTACAAGGAAGCAAGAAAAGGAGAGAGAGAAAGGTGCATAGTGAAAAGACACACTAACCAACTGCCAAAATTACTTAACCGTCCTTTACTTACTTACTTGTAAACCTTCCTTAAATCCCAACCATAAGTGAATCAGTTCTATGTTCAGGAGCTAGGAACTAGTTAACTAATAACAGTAACTTTTTCCTCTAAAAAAAGAAACAACCAATAGTAACTGTTCCTTTTCATGGATAGCTGGAAATGGGTCGGATTTATCTTAACTTGGGTTCAATGTAATGCTCCTTTTTAATGGGTTTTATTTTAAGTGTTTTGGTGGGTATGGGCCAAGATTCTGTCACCAAATAGCATCATACAGTAAGACTTTGAGTTGACTAGTGTTGGGTTCTAAAGCATAATAAATGAAAGAAGAAGGAATTTATAGGAAGTCGAAACTGAAATCTATTAATAAATTTTTATGCTGCATGTTATAGCAGTAGAGATATTACTATAGTTTTCAGCTTCATTATTATAGTCCAGTTTATTCATAGTCATTCCTGATTTTCCAGTAAATATATTATCTTTAATTGTAAAAGGAAATTCCTTTTCCTTTTTTTAATGAGAGGAACAAGTATGAATATATGCTGCTGATTTGGTTCAGGGCTTACAATGAACTATTTATGGATGTGGCCTGCTTCTAATAAAATGTGTGGGTTTATGTTATATTACTATAGTAAAATTTCGTACAAAAAAAAAAAAAAATTTGTGCCAGTATCAGCAAAGCTAGAAGCAGGGTAATTCTGCCTCTCCAAAGGTTCTGAGATGATGTTAATTATGAGTACATGCAACCCATTAGTTTTCATGATCTAATTCAATTATAAAAATATCTAAATAATCAATTTTATTAACATAAGGTTGAAGACAAATTTAGGTACAGAAACATTAATAAACAAAAACTAAAGGGGGTTAAGTGGATTGAGTTGGTGGCATTAGGTTCATGTTAATTACCCTGTAGTAAGAAATAGGCATGTTAGACGCACAAACAAAGGGACAATGGGGTATTATAATAATAATAATAATATGGCAGAAGAATTTATGTAAAACATGGCAATGAGTTGTGATTGTCTCAAGTGCAAGGTTAGCTGTAAAAGTGAAAAATGATGACTGGCTTTTTACAATTCCAGCAGTCCTACTCCTATATGTAAACACAAAGATATTACCTTTTTCATCAAAGCAAGCAAGCCAATAAGTTTGGATAATGGGTACCTATTTATGCATAAACAAATTGCTGTACTTGTATGTATGCAATCGAATCGAATTTCAGACCTTTTTTTTTTCCTCTAAATTTTTCACATGAACTTGGTAGCAAACGACAAATGATGAAGCCTTTTAACAATAGCGCATTTATATTACATTGCCAATAATAATATTGTTAAAATTAGATAATAGATAATTTAGTATCATAAAGGAGAAAAGTACAACTGACTAATAAGAAACCAAGTCCAAAGGAATAATGAGCCATGGGTGTAGAGTGACCGACCCTATAATGAAAAATTGAAAAGGGGAGGCACTTACCTAACAACACTTTCTTAATTTCTTAATTTCCATCTCTTAACTTTAGCCACACCTAGACCTAGAGCAAGTGAGTTATCCAACTATGTGTGTGTGTGTGTGTGGCATGGTTTGGTATGGAGAAATTCATGTGGCATCGTTTGTTACGAGGGTATTCAATAATGAATAAATTTTGCAAAAAATATGGAATTAAAAAATTATGGATTGTGAAAAGTAAGGATTGTAAAAATCTATTATTTGGTATGATAATGTAATCCATAGAATTCACATTTAAATTTCTTCCAAGTTTTGTTTGGTTGAATAAATAAAATTCAATGTAACGAATTTCTTTGAGTAATGAATCATATTTTTTAAAAAAATGATTGATTAAGTAAATTTCATAACTACCCTTCTTATAAATTATATATTAAATCACTTGTAATATTATATTATTAACTTAACAAGAGTTATATGTTTGAATGAGTTAAAAATTTTAAAGCGATCAAGAAATGAAAAAAAGCATCACATTTCCGGCACAAAATGAGGACCATAAATTTTGTTAAAAAGAAAAAGAAAAAAAGCATGTATTATATATAAAGCACATTAATCTTTAAACATGATAATTAAGTAATTTAATAAGATGGCTTAGCATTCCATGTATGCATATGGCTTGATTAGGATTGAATAAAAAATGCATTAAGATTAAAAAAAGGTTTTAATTAGGTTTAAGGGTAGTTTTGGAATTTTTAAAAAAATAACTCAATTCCCTCTTCATATAAATTGGTGGAATTCATCAAAACCCACCTCCCATATGGGAATTGAATACCTTCAAAAATAAAGGATTTTAATCATTGATGGATTTTGAAAATCACTAGATTTTAGATCCATTTTTCCAACCAAATAAACTTTATTTATGAAATCAATGGATTGTATAAAATCCTTCACATGAATTCCTACATACCAAACGAACCAAACGACACCTGACCAAACGTATCAAACGACGCCTGAATTATTTTATACAATCCACTGATTTCAAAAATAAAGTTTGTTTGGTTGGAAAAATGGATCTAAAATCTAGTCATTTTCAAAATCCATCAATGATTAAAATTCTTCATTTTTTAAGGTATTCAATTCCCACATGGGAGGTGGGTTTTGATGAATTCTACCAATTTATATGAAGAGGGAATTGAGTTATTTTTTAAAAATTCCAGAACTACCCTTAAAACTAATTAAAACCTTTTTTTTATCTTAATGCATTTTTTATTCAACCCTAACCAAGTCATATGTATACACGGAATGCTAAGCAATCTTATTAAATGGCTTAATTGTCATGTTTAAAGATTAATGTGCTTTGTATATAATACGTGCTCTTCTTCTTCTTTTTTTAACAAAATTTACGGTCCTCATTTTATTGAGGAAATGTGCCGCTTTTTTCATATCTTGATCCCTTTAAAATTTTTAACTCATTCAAATATATAACTCTTGTTAAGTTAATAATATTAATATTACAAGTGACTTAATATATAATTTATAAGAAGGGTCATTATGGAATTTACTTATTCACTCTATGGATTTTATTTATTCAACCAAATAAAATTTAAAAGAATTTAAATGTGAATTCCATGGTTTATATTACTATACCAAATAATAGATTTTTATAATCCTTACTTTTCACGATCCATGACTTTTTAATTCCATGTATTTTAAAAATCAATGCCTATATGTATTTGGTGAAGCCGTGTATATGTGTTCAAAGGACAAGTAGCAGGACTATTTAATTTCTTTTCTTGAAATTTAAAAAATGTGGCCTTGATTTCTCCGTGGGCAAGCAAGACATTGTTGATGATTATTTTGAAAATGTTTTAAGAATTGTATATTTATATGCTACTACACAGGGTGCTCATTATCGATATAAGTATGTTATCAAATAATTTATCTTTACTTTTTAAGTTAAACTATATTACTTGATTATCAATGAATTTATAGTACAAAAATAAAAATTTATATACCTTTTTAATTTCAAGTTTTCAATCTTCAATTCATGTGTTTTAATTTTAGGTCTTCTTCAATTCATGTGTTTTAATTTTAGGTCTTCAATCTTCAATCCATACTTTAATAGTTTGAATGATGAAAAATTTTGTTAAATTTTCATCAATTTTTTTAGATAGAGAAGAACAACCATTTTCCATTAAAACTTAATATAAGTATAAATTTAATTTAAATAAACAAATTAATCATTAATTCTACTCTAAAAAGAACATAATTAATCTAAATTAATTACTAAATAGACTTTAAACAATTAGTTCATGGCTATAAAAAATAAAATTCCCAAACTAAGCAAAAGCATAGAATTGATGGTAGAAAAATAAAGCTATTGATTTGTAACTCACTTTTTAGGTATTTACTGTCTTCAAATAGCCACGACTCCTTCATGATATTGCAGGTATCGATTTATCTTTAATTTAGGCTTTTGGAGCATTCAATTTCAAGTCTTCTAGCTCAAGTTATGGCCCGCCGAATGTGCTGAACTTTCAAGCAGCGAATTTCACATTAAAAATAATATAAATTTAATTTAAATAAACTAATTAATCACTAATTCTACCCTAATCAGAATCTAAATTGATTACTAAATAGACTTTAAATAGTTGATGGCTATAAAAAAATAAAATACTCAAACTAATAAAAAACAAATAATTCATATATATACCTTTTAAATTTTAGGTCTTAAATCTTCAATTCATACTTCAATAGCTTGAATGATGGAAAATTTTATTAAATTAGCTTCATTATTTTGATCTACTTATCTCTATCAGGATCTAACTATAGTTTTGTATAAGTCCTAAAAGGATTAGAAGTTGTGTTAATTAATTCCAAATAGTTAATAATTTTAAATTTTTGATTTCAACAAAGATTGCAGATAACTTCTGATTTGTAACTCACTTTTGAGGGTTTTTCAATCTTCAAATAGCCATGACTTCTTCATGAAAGTTGTAGGTATCGATTTTATCTTAAATTTAGGTTTTTGAATCACTTAATTCTGAGTCTTTTAACTCAAGTTATGGCCCGTCGAATGTGCTACACTTTCAAGTTGCGAATTCCAAATTAAAAACTCAAATTTCCTATTCAAAAATAAATATAAACTCAAATTTAATTTAAATAAACTAATTAATCATTAATTCTACTCTAATCATAATCTAAATTGATTACTAAATGAACTTTAAATAATTAGTTAATGGTTATAGAAAAAAGAAAATTCAAACTAATAAAAACCAAAGAATTCACGGTTAAAAAAATAAAAAAATTTTATATACCCTTTTAAGTTTAGGTCTTCAATTTTCAATCGATATTTTAATAGTTTGAATGATGAATAAATTTGTAAAATTAGATTCATTGTTTTTTATGAATGAAAGAGAAAACCTAATTAATCTTGAATTAATTGTTGAAGTTTCTTATCCACCATGAAAATCTACTAAGTTTTCTCGTTTATTTTCAGAGAGAGAAAATAGATATTAATTTTTCAACCTTGGTTTTCATCCATTTTAAAGTGCTTAAACCCTAACTAAGACAGCTTACAAATCCTATAATAATTAGGACTTCTTTTAATTAATTCAAAATAATAATTCCTTATAAAATTTATATTTTTCCTAAGACTTCACAAAGCATCTGACTTGCGACTCAATTGTTGGGTATCTACAGTCTCCAAACGAGCACAATTTCTACATAAAAGTTGTAGATCTTAATTTCTCTTGAATTTAGGCTTTTGAATGACCTATTTACAAGTTTCCTAGCTCATATTATGGCCCATCGAAGTTACTGCATTGTTAAACTGTAAATTTCACATTAGAAACCCAAATTTCCTATGAAAATTAAATATAAATTTGAATTTAATTTAAATAAACTAATTAATCACTAATTCCACTATAACAATAATCTAAATTGATTACTAAATAAACTTTAAATAATTAGTTGATGACTATATAAAAAAGAAAATCCAAACTAATAAAAAATAAAGAATTCATGGTTAAAAAGATACAAAAAACTTTGTTGGCCTAAGTACCTACAATCTATATTATTTTGAGCTTAACAACCTTAATTTTAAATCTAACAAAGTTTCCAATTGTGCAGGATTGATTAAATTCAAGTTGACATGATGAAAATGTTTCGGACCCATAAATCACGCCCGCGACCTGAAAATCGCCTCGGCGAAGTTATTTCACCCCCGCAATGAAATAAATCACTTCCGCAACAAAGTGCTCCAGAAAAGCTCTAAACTCTCTGTTTCTTTTTTGAACAAAATCGACCCCGCGATTATGGAAGCACGCCCACGACAATGTCTTCTTGATAGTGCTAAAACTTCTGTTTCTATATGTGCACGCGAAATGAAAATCACCTTCGTGACCAAGCCTAATCGTAACTACGATATATAATTTCACCCCCGCGAAATAGTGACCAAAGAAACAGAAAGCACAGCCTTATCTACACAAGTTTGTCGCACCCGCGAAGTATGATTTCACCCCCGCGAAATCGTGACCAAAGAAACAGAAAGCACAGCCTTATCTATGCAAGTTGGCCGCACCCGCGAAAAATCTTTCACCCCCGCGAGAGTCACTGAATTCCGAGACAAAGTTACCGTTCAACAACTTTTCAAATTTCACCGCCGCGAGGAGTATTTCACGCCCGCGATGCAACGGTAAATCTAAAAATTTCAAAAAGTCAACTATCT
>CANYLF012203913.1:0-11831 GCA_948193215.1 Bocquillonia castaneifolia
TAAACTTGGAACTTATTAATAGTTATATTTTTAATATATGCATTTAAGTTAAAATGGTATGAAAAATGCCTTAAAATGGTATGAAAAATGCAATCAATTTCATTTGTATTATGGACATGGTTTGTAAATTGCCTTGAAATGTAATTTTGAACTTAAAAATTTGAAGGCCCAAAGGTCAAGCCCAAACCTAAATTAATTTAAAAAACCGAACCGAATTAATTTCGAAAATCGATCATTTCGGTAAACGGTTTAGAGTTATGTTTGGTTCGGTTCGGTCTCAGTATTTCAACCTCCGAAAACCGATCGATTTAATCTCTCAACTACCAAATCGAACCGAACCGTTACACAGCCCTAATCGTTTATATATATATATATATATATATATATATATATATATATATATATATATATATATATATTAGTATATTGTTTCATTATGATTAGATAGCTAGATGAACCGCAAATAGTTTATTAGAAACTTAGATTATTTATAGTAGTCAAAATGGCTAAAAGACATGTATAATGTTTTCTTCTATTTTTTCCAGGTTTAATAATCACCTTATTTCTTAGCAATTTTTGTCTCCTCAACATTCCTTAAGATCTTAATTAGTGTATATGGTCTTTAATTTAATTAATAAAAACTATTTATATTTGCTCTTCTTTTTAAGAAATTTGTTGATTTCAAGCAAGCAACTTGTGTATAAGGTCTTAATAACTTGTTAAGTTTTTTCTTGTTAAGTTAAATAAAAGATTGACAATTAATTATTATAAAAATTATAACAAAATAAAATCAAATTATATAAACTCTTATTTTAATATAAAAGAGAAAATATTGGAGTATTTTGAATACAAAAATAGCTTATTGAGCTAGAATTGGTGGTAAATTTTTTCCTTCATTTCTTGTTATTAATCACTTTGAGTAACATACATAGATTAAGAAAACTATTAAATTGTTAAATTACATCAATTGAATTGCTCAATCTTCCAGCATGTATTTTATTTTTATTCATATAAAGAAAAACTAAGATAAACAAATTAAGATTCGTAAGATTTAGAAGGAAAATCATAACTCACAGATATTTTAATGATGACCAACTACCAATATATTCGCGGATTCGACCAATAATTGAGCAATTCCTTAAAATCCTGTAAAATAAATAAAGATACTTAGAGTTTATGTAAATATTTCATGATTAATAATTTAACAAATTTATAACAAATCAAGAGTTAATCTGGCAATAAAAAGTCAATTACTGATGTAATACTAATTCTAAAAGTAATATACACATCATGAATACATTAAAAATGTCACACTATTTAGTATGATTATAAAAAGGGATAATGTTGAAATAAAGCCTAACTTTGCGTGTTTTTTCAAATATAGTCTTACCTTTAAATTGTCTCAATTTGGACCTTGAATTTTGGATTTAGTGTCAAATATAGTAAGACGTGTATTTCATCTGACATGACATGCAGTGGCAGAACCAGAATTAAATATGAGGGAGGGGGACGTCGGCTAAATTTTTTTAAAAAGATCGACTTTTTATTGTTAATTACACATTATATCAATGTTGGAGGAGAATTTATCTTAAATCGATTTTTTTTTTTGGAAAATGTATTCATAATTTTAATTTCTCCATACACACACACATAAAGAAAGAGAATATACTAGAGAAATTGACATAGAATTTTTTTTAGGAAAAAGTTGACAACATTTTTTTTGTTAAGAAAAAAACTAACTTTTTTTCTTACCTATTTTTAGAGTATAAATCAGGAGGTACATGTATTATACAAATTGTAAACAACTAACTCCTATTGTAAATATAAACTAACCTTATTGTAATACATTAATTTTTTAATATAAAACACACATGTTATTCCCCTAAAAAAAATATGCATTTTATTCATTGACTAACTACAGTGTATACATTCAATGTAGATAAGAATTCCCCTTAGACTTAGTAATTTAATTAAATTAATAACAATGGTTAGTATTTTAAAGCCTATATTTTTATTTTATTTTTAATTAAAAAGATCTAAATGTATCATTTTCTTTTAACATGTACCTAATTGTAAATTTTTTTTTTCTTGGCCGAGGAGGGCCATGGCAACTACTTGCCCCCTAATTTCATCATTGATGTCCTGCTTAAGCGTCATTCTCTCCTATTTGATAAGACACATTAGATTGATTTTTTTTTGATAAGTTGAAATTTTATTAAAACCACACGAAGTGGCAAAACGAAGGTTGCAATCTATTATGTTGCCACATTATGAAACTATAACTATGAGGTGGACCGCATATTTTGATACATTTTTTATGTTGTAATGTTTCATATTTATGCAAAAAGAAAATAAGAAAGGTCTACATAGACTTAATCTCAACAAATAAAATAGACATCAAGTAATTATTTTGAGTTGAACATTTTTATTTAGAAAGATAGTTGTGCTAATTATGTTTTACTATTACATTAATTTGCTAAGTTCTAATGTAGCATCAACTAAAAAATTCTTAAGAATTGTTTTCTATTTTTACCATTTGTATTAACTTTTACATGCAATTTATTATTTTATCATATATTAAAACCGGTATAATAAAATAATATTATTAAGACTAGAGAAAATATTATTTTGCAGACGAAACATCAATATGATAAAAACCTTTATTTATATGTGTGTGTCGACACACATATTCTCTTACAGGTCTTTATACTCTCTCCGTTTCATAATAATAGACAGTTTTGGACAAGCACATGTATGGATTAAGAAATTTAGCAATTCAATATAACAGTATTGTTTTTCGTAAAAACCCTTGTTGGAACTCTAAAATTTTATTTATGAGTTAAGTGTTTTGAATTGAATTTGATATTTTCAATATAATAAATAAGGATATTTTAGACTTTACATTGTTATGTCTTAAAAACTGCATATTATTTTGGGACAAAAAAAAAAACAAAACTGTCTATTATTATGGGACAAAGAGAGTACTTAAACATCAAATCCATATAAATCCACTAAACTAAATATCAAACCAATTTAGATCAACATCAAATGTTAAGGATTAACTATTTTTATTACTTTTAAACTTTAAAGTAATATTATTTATTCTTAGATTCATGTTACACGACATCCATTTTTGACATAGTCTAAATTACCTTCTAATTTCAAAATTTTGGTTTTTTTTTTTCGTAAAATTTCACAATCCCACTTACATATTATTTTGGATTATCACATCTTCACCAAAATTTATCATTATTTAGCATTAGCATCTTTGCAAAAAAAATTAAATAGCGATTATCATAGTTAAACTCGAAGGAAGTAAGGGAAAGAGATGAATTAACTATTTAAACTATAAAATTGCTGAAAGGCGTAGGTATAATTACATAAATGTAAAAATATAGGTTTAATAGGTACATTCATGTCATCAAGAAACAAATATTATGTTTCTTATATATGTAACTTCTGAATGCTATTTGTAATTTGTCATTTCTCTAGAATGTTACTTTGCATTTTTCTAGAAAACTTTAGCTTTTATTTTCTAGCCTGTTGAATAGAAATTCCTTTAAGGTTATATGCTATATAATATTGAATTTTCTTATTACTTTGGTTACTGCTTTGGTCATTCATAAAAGGTAAGATATCGAGTTAATAATTACGTTAAATATTTTTTTATTAAATCATATTAATTATATATGAATTAATTAACACTTAATATAATTACTAACTATAGTTATTGTTAATCGATATTTTGAGTTACTATGATTTTAATTCATTTCTAGGTCATTTAAAGCGATTGCTACTTTAATTATTATGTGGTAAAAATAGTTTATTAGTTCCTGGATCACATTGATGAAAAGGTAAGTGCCTAGAAGTCAAAACATTCAAGCCAGTTTTAAACATGCATAACTTTCAACCTTGGATGAATTTGTCCCATTTTGATATGTTTATATAAAGATAATTCAGAGCTTTAGATTTGTTTTTAGGGTTTAATTATAATAGGTCTAGTTTTCTGGTTCAAAAATCAATTATTAAAGGCTTAAACATTGTGTTTTAGTTTGATAGTGTGGTTCCTATATCCTTTAGAATAAAAATTTTAATTAAATTTATTTTTATTTTTTTATGTTTCCTATCATGTGTTAGATTAGGGTTTGTGGTAAACCATAAATGTTATTTTTGTTGGCTTATTTTATTTTTAGATTTTAATAAATGAATTATCGCATTTTACTTGTAACTTAAGTATTTTATTTTTTAGAATTAAATCAATGATGTAATACAATTTTCATAGTATTAGGAACTGTATTGAGGTCATTTTTTTACTCAATTCTAGTTTATTTTCATGGATTATGAGCTGGATTCCTAATTTTTAGTTATACTAATGTTTCGTGAAAGTTCTTTATAGGCATACGAGTGCATACAAGTGCATGGAGTTATACTAATCCTTAACCATCTCTTTTTAAGAGGGTTTGAAACTTCTTTATGGGCATACGAGTGCATGGAGCATAAAACAAATGAAGGATAAACAATATGGGGATGGAGTCGAGTCAACACAAGAGAACCAATAATGTAGACTCAACACTCTAAAGGATGCATGATTTCATAGTTTAGTAGGTTTCTGTATTTTGGTCATAACTCCCTTTATAGACATTTTCAAGATTCTTTAAAAAGATAATTCAAAAGACTACAACTTTTTGGAGAACATCAGACTTTGTTTCTATCGTTTAAAATGGTAAAATCGTCCTTGAAGTGATTGTTTATGTGAGGGGTTTTCACTTTAAATATTGCCTAGTCAATGGGAAATAAATTTTAGGGACTTATATATAAGCATCATTCTCTTGGCTGTAAGTGGTTAAAAGTAATATATAAAATCAAACAGTGAAAAGAACAACTTAGAATTTAATACACTCGAAGGAAATTCAATTTCACCAAATGAAGTTATTTATAAAGGCGTTTTGTTTTTTATCAAGTACTAGGAGGCCATTGGAGATTGCTGTAAAAACTCTTTCTATCTCTTATTACTCTTTTATTTACTTAGTTTACCATGTGTTTTAGGCTAATTTTGTGGATTAGAATTGCAAGAGGATGAATTGTTATATGAACTACATGTTTATTTCCTTATAAATGAATAAATTGTTTACTTTTAATTGATTTCTTAATTGTGTTATGTATACTTAATCACCATATATAATGTCATACTCAAAGATTCACAAATAAAATTAGAGTTTTTGCATAGTTGTCAAACCTGACATGATCATTGAATCAGTAAACGTGGAGGATTAAAGGTTAAAGGTTCAACTAGAGTATAACCAAAGTTAAACCAACATTTAAAAAATAATTGATATACATTTACTAGTTTTATATATTTTATGAAAAACACAATTTATATAATACAATATGATGAAAATAACATCATATGTTAAGTAAATTTTTGAAAGATAATTAAATTATTAATTAAAGTTCAATCTTAAATCAATAATTTCAACAAAATATTGATATCAAAATATTTAAAAAACAGTGATGAGTCTGATAATGGAAAAATATAATTAAATAACATAATATGTCAAACAAATTATAAAAATAATTAAAATATTAAAGCTCAATTTTTAGTCAAATGTTTCAATAAAAAAATTAATGTTAATATCTTATCATAAATAATAGATATTTAATCCACTAAATAGGTTTGAAATAAATAAATTTTAATCCCATTATAAACCCATTAAATCCAAACCGACTTGATTGAATCAACCTGTATTTTACGGAGTTTAACGTGTAGCAGGTTTATAAAAAGAAAAGGGTTTTAAGAATACCTCAGAACAGAACTATAGTTTTATTAAGGTTTAATAATCATAAATCATATTTTGTTCTTGTATTATTAAAGAATATATGAGTACAATATATATAGAGTAGTATATATCATGAACTTATACAACTAAGTAATGTGGGAGTCTAATACTAGTACAACTAGGAGAATTAATACAAGTAATCAATGTGGGAGACTAATTAATACTATTACAATTAGGAGACCTTAATATTAACCTTATCACCGTCCCACAAGTTAAGCATCGCATGATGGGCAACTTGAACCATAAAGAAATAAATTGATCACGTAGCAATGGCTTTGTCATAATATCTGAAATATGGTCTTTAGTAGAGATATGCCAAACACTGGACTAGAGTAGAGATATGTCAAACTTCAAGAAGGTACTTACCAACAAGGTCACGAACATAATGATAATAAAACACAGAGTGTGGCTGTTAGGCACTACAGGTCTAAGAAGAAGAAATAAAGAAAACAGATTATAGACCGTGGAGAAGAAAAGAAAAATAAGACTAACGGGAGATAATTTGTAGACTTGAATTTTTTTTTTGAGAATTTAATTAGAGATATTAGGAAGAGAAAAGATAGAAGGAGAAGAGGAGGTAGAAGAAATTAGAGAAAAGAAGACAAGGCAGAGGAAGACATCGTTCAAAAAGTGCGAAAGAAAAAAGAAGAAAAGGAAAAACATGATAAGAAAAAGAAATAAATTGATCAAAAACTAGACTTTCAAGAACAAGAAAATTTGAGAATATATATATATATAATCAAAAGAAAAAGGAGTGGTCGTATGGAATTTTTAACCAAGGCTACGAATTTTTTTTTTTTGGCTTTGCAATTTTTTTTAATTATATATTTACTAAAAACTTGTTTTCCATCAAACCAACACCATGGGGAAAAAAGGCAATAGATAAACATACCAGCAAATCAAAAGAGTTTAGACATGAGTAGAGTTTAAAAAAACCCCGAAAGGTGAAGTCTGCATCGTTTAACACTAAAAGAAAACTCTCTAAAGAGAGTAAAAAAATTATAAGAAGTATGGAAACCCTATTAGATAGGGCAAAAAAAATAAGAATAAAAACTCTCCAAAGAGAGTAAAAAATAATAAGACTAAGACTATTGGCTAGAAGAGCATGAAAACCCTAATAGATATAGGAAAAAAAAGAAAGAGAGAGAAGAAAGAGAAGAAAAAGAAAATTAAACTATTGGCTGTTAAGCATAAGGCTCTGATACCATATTAAGGTTTAATGATCAGAAATAATATTTTGTTCCTGTATTATTAAAGAATACATGAATACAATATTTATAGAGTAGTATACGTCTTGAACTTATACAACTAAGCAATGTGGGAGTCTAATACTAGTACAACTAGGAGAACTAATACAAGTAAGTAATGTGGGAGACTAATTAATACTATTGCAATTAGGAGACCTTAATATTAACCTTATCAAGTTTTAGTTCCCAATTTTTCTACGTAGTTGAACTAGCCAACAGGGATAAGTTTGACAACAATGAGTTTTTAATGGGATATCAATTGTAGCAATTTAAGTTAAGGATTAGGCTGAAGACATAGCATCGAGTTTTAAAGAGGTTATAGAATTATCAAAGAACTCTATAGTTTTTGTTTATCTCTAAAATGACATGAGAATACTTGAGGACATAAAAAAATGTGTTTAACTAATTTAGAGATAAGATTGTTTAAAGACTTTAGGTTAATTTTCCAATCATATTTATTAGTTGTTGTTAATAGTCCATTGATTTGATCTTGAATTGGAGTTCTAACCTACATTTTTTGGAATTGTTATTATATATGCTAAGGGATAATAGTCTTATATATTCTCAAATTTTCACCAAATTTCAAATCTATCATAACCTTTAAATCATTCCAGTTTGGTCTGTCATGTTTGCGGTTCATTTCATATCTACCTAATCATTTATTTTTATTTCAAATATATCTAATCATATAGTTTTTGTTGATAGTTCCAACATCCAATAGTGCCACTTAGAATCATTTTGGACACGTGGCACCATTCAAAATATGCCATGTCAGTATTGGATAGATTTGAAACAATTCACAAACATGGCGGACCATATTGGAACAATTCAAAATTTGGGATAGAACTGAAATTTGGTGCAAAGGAGAGGATATAAAAGACTATTATCCCTTATGATAATTGCATATTTGTATATGCAATTAAGGTACTTTTAATTATTTATTCTTTCACTTCTATGTTGCTTTAGCAGTTATATAGTTGATTTTCATTGAATTTTAAGTTTGGGAACAATGGGTGCAAATCGGGAGCTAAGCGGTCAAATTTCTCAAAAAAAAGTGATAGTTTTGTAAATTCTAAGCAACCTCCCAAACATGGACCAGACTAGCCCGATACATACAAGACTTGGACCGGATCTGTCCAGTCCAGTAGAAAACACATGACAAGTTTTTGATCTCTTGAGCACAATATTTTGTGTTGGCCATAACTTTTGCCAGGAATATTCGATTTAGGCGATCCAATAGTCTATGGATAGAAGACATTTAGCCCTACAAGTTATATTTAGAAAAAAAAATTTCCAATTGAAGACTCTAACTACCAAAAAAATCGTGTTGCAAGAGAAGGCATCTGAACATGTTTATTTTCTTAATTCACTTAACAAACGTTCAAAGAAACACAAAGAAAAGAAGGCAAAAACTCGATTAATGGGGAGTAACCTAAGAACTTCAAGATCAAATAAAGAATAAATCAGGTTTTGTCTTTCCTTTATTTATGTTATTGATTTGGGTTTTTATTGGTAGTTTTAATTATTATATTACATTATGAACAACTAAATCCCTAACTAGGGGGGGGGGGGGGTATGGAACCTAGTAGGGGTGTTAATTATTTATTTTTATGGATTGATTCTCTTTTTATTCAATGTCATTTGAATGTTTGTTTATATTTAATTCTCTTGTGCTTTTTATTGTGAATGATATATATGTTTGGCCACCGTTGGGTTGAATTCATATTTTTTGGTTTATATGATGAATTGATGGATGAAATATAGACCTAGATTTAGAGAATTGAACATGGTTATTTTGACATAGACGTATAGATAAATGATTGTTATGGTGTTAAGATTGTTACCTAGTGGGTTTAGTTTTGTTATGTAATTTCATCAACGAATAATTGCTAATTAGTTAAGCACACCATGATTAGACAGAGTATTAAGGTATTTTTGGAATAATCGCTATTGTAAACCTATGAAGTAATCCCATGAAGCTGATAATTGAGGCCCATTTGGTGAACCCTAATCCTTAATGATTTTAGCCATTAAAGTCCATCTTGTTAATATTTTAATTCTTTGTTTTAATTTATTTTAATCCTTGAACCAAATTCAATATTTGCAACTTTTCTTTACATGCAACTAATTGATATAACAATTGAAATCTTGTGTTCCCTGTGGATTCGACCCCGCAATACTGCGAGTTTGTTACTATGACTGCTTCTATGCACTTGTGGAAGCCTGCCAATCTAGTTTCTTTAGTTGTAACTAATAGGTAAAGTTAATTTCATCTTAATGAGTATATTTAATCTATTTCTAAACAATTTTTTTGCCTATTCATCAAACTATTTATTTAGTTAGTACAAAGTTTTCTAAATTTTCTTGTGCTTGACATCCTACTTTACATTTAATCTTAAAAAGTATGGTTACCATTTGACATACATTTATCACCAATTGTTCTTGACATTTATTATCCTAAATATTCACTAGTTTAGTTTGAGTCAAAGTTTAGTTTATAATCAAGTATCATGAGATGACAAGTTATGAAGTGGCCATTCCACTGACGACATTTAGAGCACAAAAATGAAGAAAATGCTTAAAATACGACATTAATGATCATGGAGCAAAATGTTGATCATGGATTGTGGCATTTAGATTTGTGTCTTAAACAAATTATTAATCAACTTGATGCTTTTGCAGTGGATACAAATATAAATAGGAATGATAGTGTTGACCTATTTAGGCAACTAATCCTTGTTTTGATGTTGATCATTAACCTATAACCTAAGTCTAAGTAATTAACACCAGCTTTTGTTTTAATCAATTTTCAGAAAGTTTTAAGTTTCTTACCTTAAGAACGATCGTTGTTTAATCAACAACGAGTTCATTGTGTAAACAACGATCATTGTCGATTCAACAATGATCATTGTTGATCTTAAGCATTTTGGCACAAAAGAAGTAGCAAATCACACGAACGATGGAGAGTTAACAACGAAAACAACAACGAGATCGTTGTGGATCAACAACGACCATAGCAGGCAACAACGAGCTAGTTCTTCATTTATTAAGTCCAGCAATAACGAACTCATTGTAGCTCATTGTTAACCTACAACGATCGTCGTTAGCTTGTCAGTTGCATTTAATGCTTCGATTTTAATGAGATAGAAAAGGAGAAAATAGATCTATTTTGCATTAAATGCTCTCCAACGGTCAAGAACTCAAGTGAGAGTTTAAAAGCAAGTCTGAAACTCATTTTAAAGGTAATCAACATCTCTCAATTATTCAATTAAGAGAAAATTACTTCATTTGAGTTGTAAACCCTAATTTCTATTTTATTCTGCTATTGTTGATTCAAATTGAGCCTTGTGAGCTCTAGTAATTCCTTGTAAATCTAGCTTATTGGTGAGTGAGGTTTAGGAATTGATTTGTGGAAAGGTTTAAGTGTTGTCCTAAGATAAGGGGTTTCTAGAGAGGGAAACACTTGGTATAGGTTTTAGTGGGTTGAACCTTGAGAAAAACCACATTGTAAGGTTTAGAGTGATCCAAAACTCTTGTAATCAATCTTGATTGATAGTGGAATACCCAATTATGGATTTCAGAGTGGATGTAGGACTTGTTATGTCAGAACCACTATAAATCCTTTATCTTGTGGTTGATTGTTTTGTTAAGTTTTAATTTTTAATTATCCACTAATTCACCCCCCTCTTAGTGCATTGGGATTTCAATTGGTATCAGAGCTTGGAGCTTGAAGTTTTTCAACCTTAAGTGGTCAAGCTAGATCAAATGGCATAAGAGGCAAGCATTGGTAGTCTCAAACCATTCTTCGATGGAACCTATTATCCATTATGGAAGCATAAAATGGAGTTCTACCTAGATAGTGAGACAATAAATCTTTGGGAGGTGGTTCTTGATGGTTGGTCACCTCCTATTAAGAAGGAATGGGACAAGGAGATCCTAGTTGCTAGAAAAGATTGGACAAAAGAGCAAAAAAAGGCAAATACAAAGAATAGAAAAGCTATCACCATTCTTCTAAGTTTCTTATCAAGGGAAGAATGTTGTAGAGTACTAAGATGTGATAGTGATAAAGATGTGCGGGAGACTCTACAAAACTATCATAAAGGCACCTCACAAGTGAGACAACAAAAATGTCAAATGCTCATCTATGAGTATGAGACATTCAAGTGCAAGCCTAATGAGAGAGTGATGGAGATGACAAATAGGATCATGGATATCATCACCAACCTCAAGAAGCTTGGGAAGATCTACTCCAAAACCGACATCAACCATAAGATTCTTAGAGCTCTTCTAAAGAAGCTTTGGGAATCAAAGGTCACATCCATTAAAGAAGCTAATGATCTCTCAACATTGGCTCGTGATGAACTCATAGGCAAGCTTCTAACCTATGAGATGGAGAATGATGAAGATGAGAAGGAAGGCAAAATGAAGACAATTGCTTTCAAAGCTCAATAAGAAGAAAGATCTTCTCATTCCAAAGATAGAAGTTATCACAATCATCATCGACAACAACAACAACAAGAGACTAGTAAGAGTGAAAGTCAATAAGAAGATAGTAAAGTTGAAAAGTTGACTAAAGATTATGGTCTCTTGATTAAGCAAATGGACCATCTTGTGAAGAAAGGTGGAAGGGCCAATTTCTAAAGATATTTAAAGAAGAAGAGCAAGCTTAGATGCTATGAGTATGGAAAAAGTGGCCATGTAAAGAGTGATTGTTACAAGCTCAAGAAGGAGGGATCTTCTTCAAGAA
>CANYLF012204117.1:0-16898 GCA_948193215.1 Bocquillonia castaneifolia
ATGTATCGTAATGCATTACTAACTATCAGAGAAAGCTATTCGTATTTAACTGCAACTATGACTATGAGTATTACAGTGGCCATGTAACGATGACAAATAGTTTAAGAAGCATGAAACAGGACATTCCACTGATGATTTGGTTTGAACTCCTTGAGCAATAACAAATGAGAAAAGGTAAGAAAAAGAATTGTAATTTCAGCAGATGAGAAAGCATTACTGCCTCGATCTAAAAACTTCCATTTCCAATGCAATTTTAAGCTGTTCAGTTTCCTGAAAGTTTCTAACATTGCGTCTACTGTGACCTGACTAAAGAAGTTTCATCTGTTGATAAAGATATTTTATGCATGGATCTGCCTCGATCCATCGGAACAAGATTCAGCATTTCAATCAATTTTAGGCATACCAAATAACACACACCTAAATGAAAATGACAACATAAAATGGTATGTACTCATCAAATCAAATGTACCATAAAAGTTTTGGTCAATGCCTTGATAAAAATAGAGAGATTGATCCATAGCCTCCATTACATTTTTTTTTTTTTTTTTTTGAGGGGAGGTTGCTCCATTACATTTAATTAACAAACAATTGGCATAATATAGCATGTGAATCCACATGTGATACAATTTGCAAAACAAGCTTGATTTCAGTTGAGCACTAACAATGGAACACATCATATATCGTACTTTATTTTAGACTTTTTAGTGCTTGATGTTGTATGATTCTGTTATAAAGTTTTTACAAAAGTGTATACCCTAATTCCCCATTTCACATAGAACATGCATCTTATAAACAAATGCATTTCATTTAGATCCAATATAAATTAAACTAGCCTCCAGCAAATGTTAGTATAAGTTTCTTCCACCATTGCTGGGAAATAAATCACCCTTACACTTGAGCTTTGGTAAGCATTCTCCAATTTATGTTGTAATGACAATACACCACAAGCAGAAACGCAAGCTAATCGGAAAGTTCGGAAATATGTAGCAACGGAAATAAATGACTTCATGTGTTTGTTTCAATTGAAATGATCAACACAGCTAAGAAGAAAATTTGAAACTATCCAGCAAAGGAAATAAATGAATTTTAATTTTTTTTGTGTTTGTTCATTTAGAATTCTATTTTCTTAGATTCCATGAAATTGATTACAACAGATCAAATTCTTCCAAATCAAATGAACTTAAAAATGAATCCTAAATTATAAGCTAATTTTTTTTTTTATGATAAAAATACTCTTAAATTCAATATTTTTAGGCCAAACAGAAGAATTCATTTATAAATGAATTCTATATAAAATTCATTTACAAATGAATTCTACTATTTGAAGAATTGAACAAAACAAAGCTAATGAATAGCTAAAAATGATAAATGGCATCCATTTATTCCCATGTATACTTCTATATATTGTCTTTTCCCGCCGCTGTTTCAGTTGCAGATTACTCTCAAGTCTGAATGAATTGGGAGGTTTAACAAAATTGGGATTGGGAGAATACTGTACAATTTTTTTTCCTCGAAAAAAAAGGCTTGCTGGGAAGTAATTACAATGTGGGGACATTGCTCAAAAGATTGACCCCGGGATTTTCCAGCTAGGCAAGCCAACAATTTACAACGGCACCAACAGCAACGTGACTCCGTAGCTCTTGAAGCTATGGACGAATCCGCTCCATTTGATGCTAACTTATGTTAAATTTGAGATGGGACATTGCGGTGGCTATCAGCAAATTCGCGAATTAAACGCTTTAAAACTCTTCCTCCTTTTCCTTGCATATGCCCATAATTGCTTTCCCCCACACTGCAACTCTTACTATCGAGGTAGTCTGAGGCAGCACCAACTAGGGCATCAAACCAAACCGGTACGAGAGTTTCAGCTTCCCCCTGCTTCAGATACTCAATTGGAAGAGCATTCACCTGGTGCGAGTTCCATCAGAAATGGCTAATAAAGAATAAAACATAATGAAGATCCACAACAACAACAATGCAGGATACTTCAGTTTAAAGACATTTATTTAAAAGGACAATGAACTTAACAAATATAAGCAGTGTTTTTTTCCTGATATCAATATAAATTCTCATATTGAGATGCTAAACTTTTTTATGATTCTCTTCTCTTCTAGTTACAGTAAGAATTCATAGTTGGGAGCCTCATGCAGAAGCAACGATTCATTTAATTAAAACTTCTCACTAAACAAATAATAAATCCTGAATTGTTTATTTCAAAAGGTTCAAGATGAAACAAAACTTTGTTGCACAATTCAGATTATTTATGGTGGAAAAAGAAAAAGTTAAATAATGAGAACTACAACTAATATCAAAACTCCAAATGCAAAATGGAGCCAACCAGAGCAAATATCATGAATTTAATCCTAGAAACAGAAATATTTGAAACCTAACTAGAAATTCACAGGTCAGAAAAACTCATAATACCCATTTCAACAAAATAAAAAATTTGAATCAGTTTCTTTCAGATAAATAAAAAAAGCTCTAAATGACAGATATCTATGAGAGAGAGAGAGATTGAGACCGCAGCATGTAGCCAACCACGCAAAGATTCCCAACAGAGAATAGCCTTCCAAGTTGTTCTCTCACTAAAACTGCAAATGGCAGCCAATTGTTGCAAGATTGTCGCACACTTGTGAACCTATCAGGAAGAGATGGCAAACAAAAATTATTGGCTGGTATTCTTTAAGATGCATTTAGAGCCAATCCTCAACGGACTCTTCACATGTACCAAAGTGAAACAGTGGATCCAGTGTGTTTTCACACTAGTGTGATAATTCCAAGTTATCAGCCCAACAAAGTTTTCGCTGTTTTCAATTCTGTCCTAGTTACTTTTGCCAACCAGAGCTATTAGCATTAACAGAACACTTGAGCTGCCAATGAGAAATTGTGGATGGCTTTCTGTGATTATAATGGAAATTTTATCTACTATAATAAACCAACAACATATCCTGATGCATCCTTAGGCTACATCTAAAATTTTTTTTGCAGAACATATTTACTTGTGGCCATTAAACAATTAGAATACAGAAGTATGCCAATATCAAATCAAAGCAGAATATATATAGACCAAAAGGATAACAGGTCTGCATGCATGTCATGAGACCGCAACTTCAACAGAGTTAATTGCCAAAACATTCTCTGTAAATTTGACATATTTCGAACAAGGCAAACAAACAAGCTCTAAAGGGAGAAATTCCAGTCCTCTCCCAACTTGTTTTCAAAATTCAAGTTTATGTTCTAATGCTATATTGCTATTTGAATTGCCATATCTGCAATAAAATCTGACGGTTCAAATATCAAAGATATTGCATTCTTTAGCTCTCAACTATTATGCTGCTTGCTAATTAGCTTCAGGTGAATGTTGGCTAATGTAGAAATTATGGCTAACATATCACAAAGTCCTAATCAATATCCAAATAGGTGATCAGAGAATTTAATTGTAAGAAAACAAGTGCTAAACCATCATTGCTAATGCAGACAAGTGAGTAAAGCATACCCGTGACATTGCTGAAACACCAAGCAAAGCATACACCACACCTGATACTAGTCCCTCACCACTATGGTATACAACCTGAATTGTTATGGCACCATATGATCCTTCAGGAATAGGATTCATAGACTCCAACAAAGACGCCAGGCTCAGGTCCAAAAAACCTAGTAAGATCAAAAGATCACATTCATCCAAAAGGTCAAGCACAAATGAAATTAATGTCCCTCGCCTACATATAAATGAAATCAACTCAAAATTCCAAACCGAAGTTACAATGGCTAAGAATATCTGTTGCCAAAACCACATGCTGCATCACAGAAAAATGTATTCTCGGCCCTACATAAAGTAAGCTTCATTTCTATCTTTTGCTCACAATTTGGCATTCAAGAGCAAACTAGCCCTCTTCTTTATAAAATCTCACAACATTGCAAACACCGATACAAGTAACACAGCATTACTATTAGTGCCAAAATTAGCTTATTACTCCAATCTTATCCCTTTACAATGTGTATTAGAAGACATTTTGCATATCTGCCCACTTACATGACAAATATGACATTGCTGCCAGTGCTGCTCCACGATGCATAGCCGTACAGCATATAGCTGCCTTTTGGAAGGAAAGCTCAAGAAGGGAAGCAGATGCAGCAAGCACTTCCTAAGATATCAGATACCCAGACTAGTCAGTAAAATCAGCTGCCTTGAGTATTGACTAAACTCATTTATCAAAATGTCCCAACTAGAATTATGTTGAAAAGCAAAAGAAATAGAAATCATATCATAGTGACAAAAAAGGAATACTAAACCTTACGAGTGCTGCGAACAAATGTTGATGCAAAATTTGTGTAGGCCTCTACTAAATCTGGCTCTTGGTCACATATATATGAAGAATTAAGACTCATTATAGATGCTGCTTTAGTGAATCTCTCAAAAGTTGTGACGAACAGTGGTCCATACTCCTCTCTATTACTGAATTCTTCAACAACAACAGAAGCTGATAATGCGCCATTGCCCCAGCCCCACAAAAAGAAATAAATAAGGGTCGAAGTACATGAATGTATTGGCAAAATTTATTCTCAATACGCTCAATTATACAAGAATGCACATGATAAATAGGTGATTATATTATATAAATTGTAAAGCTGTATATGTAAGTTGATCTATCAAAAATTCCAGTTTTTTTATACAAGTGCAACGTCGACATAATTTTTTTTAAAAAAAATGATAACGCTTAATGGTTCTTCTGTAGAACATAACATTCTCAACATACTAACAGCAGACAGTTATATGGATCCGACAATTTGTATCCTTTTATGCTTATTAAAAACAATGCCTATCATCTTTCTGATAATATCCATCGTTGAATTAAACAAACGGTTGAGATTTTGTTAAGTTAAAACTCCAAAATTATAGGGAGTGGATAGTTATTGGATGATGAAAGTGACATCTCAACCATTCATTTTGACTTCAAGGTCACAGTTAGCACATGACAGATAAAACAAGAAAATACCGTACCGCCATATATAAATACCTTACCTGTTCTGATGTAACAGTCATGATTTTGGAATGACAGATAATTAGCAGATAGGCAATCCAGTATGTTGGGTAATAGCATGACAAAGTGCTGCCCTGCAATAAAAAAGTTTATTTATGATATGACAGCCATACTAAATTTGTGGACAGCAATCTATTCTAAAAACTGAAGAAAAACACAGGAGAAAGTGCATTCTCCAATTACCAGGGGACTGAATTGCAAGTGAAAGAGCCCGGCAAGCTGCATTAGATAAATTGCCACTCTCCATGTGTTCAGACCTAAATAGTTTCTCCAGAATGGGCCAAAAAACCTGTAGCAGTCCAAATATAGGATCATCTGCACCAGGCACAATTGGCAGAGGTGTAGCCAGATGACTGAATACAGTCCCTATCCTGAAAGCCAAACAAGATGAGGATTACAGAAAAATTTAAAAAAAAAAACAAGAAGAAAAAGCTACCAAGAATGGAGCACACACTAATCGCCTAATGGAAAGGTTTTAGGTGGATCAGAAATTGTCCCTTCAACATAATGCTTGTCATTATAATTTGGGAAATTTACAAATGTGAATGGCAAAGAGTCCCAATAAAGTTACTCAAGTTGCAATGAGAAATAACATTGAGCTTTCATTTTTTCCCCCCACAAAGAAAAAGGTAAAACATCACAAGTGTTATCATCATGTTCTGTCATCCCTAAAAAAGGAACACGCTTCCACAGTGGTATATTAACAAGCACATATAGATTAGTAATCACATACCTGTACAACCCTCTTGCTGCTAAGTTCAAAATTTGAGTATAAGTGGCTGGATTTTGTCGAAAAGAATAATTACTATCTTGTTGAATCTGAAAGAACTATAAGCTGTTAAAAGATGGCTCAAAAAATGGATGTTAACATCTGAAGGGAAAATATATGGGAATTTTCTCTACAAAGTAAATTATAATTCATAAATAATCACTCTTGGATAATGAAAAAAAAAAATTACTTCAGCTGAGTTTGAGTTAACTTTTGGTTATGGTAAATTTTTCAAGAAATATTGAAGAGGTCCTAATATTTTTTTTTCTTTCAAATTTTTAGTTAATAAAATTAACAAAATGGTGGTAATATTTTTTTAAGAAGCAAAAACTTAAAAATTGCCTTAAAAGAATCCATGAAAATCAAACTCCCACTCTAGTATCCATCATCTTTTTCATCCATTTGTCTCTCACTTCTTTTCATTCTCTATTCCTGTCATTCCTCCATCTTTTATTTCTTCTTTCTTGTCTAACTTCTTCATCCGTTTTTCTCCCACTTTTGTTGATTCTCTATTCCTCCATCTTTATTTCTTCTTTCTTGTCTATTTTGTCCCTTTTAAAATTTTAACTCAGCCCATCAGACCTAAACTTCTACTTCAATGAAAAAAAAAATTGTCCACAGCTTTTGCAGAGAAGAAAATATGATGTGCATGGGGAGATTTCAGCTCTAGACTTGAATTCAGATTGAGTCACCACGGCTCTGTATTTCCATTGTGTTCCTGCTGTTTCAACCAACCCAATCCTAGAGGACAACATTCAAGGCTTGTGCACTGTTACTAGGAATTGGTGCCTATTTTGATTGATATTATTGTAGCTGTGTTGTTGGTTAATCTTAACTTTTATTTTATAGTTACTATCTTTGTTTGTTACTTATTTTGTGTTTGCTTTTCTTTGTAGGGTGTTGCTGTGTTAGATGAGAAGAGTAAGAGCTTAGATGATACTGCATAGATTTGTATAGATAACCAAGAAAATGCTTTCCTTAGACCTCTTTCAGAGACTTCTTTTGACAAAAATAAGAATATAGAAAAAAAGAAAATTTTGGCAAAGTAGAACAGTCAATAGAGCCAAAAACTAAAACCCTATCAGAAGACAAATATGACTGAATGAAATAACCATAAAACAAATATAACATGACCAGCAGCGACACTAAGGATTTAGAATCTTACAAGTTTTCCTATACCATCATAGCTAGAAGAAAGAAATCTAGCCAATAAGTTTTTCTTCAGCTCTTGGTCTGGAACAGAGCCAAGGATCATGCTAATTGCACTAACAACCTCTTCCTCATCTTCCAAAGGTAACAGCCTCTTATCTAGAGCCTGAGAAAACACAAGAATTAGATTTCTATACTCTATTCTTCTTTTAAGAAAGACGGGGAGTGGGGAAACGAAAACACAAATATGCAACAAACAAATGGCAATACTAAGTAATAGATATAATGCTGCTTTTGATTTTAGCTTCAAGTGCCATTGGTAGAAATTAGAATAAGTTATGATAGAAAATCCTCTCTTTTCAACTGGAAAATGATTTTAGTTTCTATTATATATAATGACATGGCCCCATCAATGATCAAAGATGCTACTGCCCTTCTTCTTCCGCACAACTTTCCATGGTGATGAAATATTGCAGATCAGAAATGGGAGTCACAGTTAAGGGAAACTTGCCATGCATGTCTCCATAGATCACTGGAGCTGCAACTATTCTCATAATGATAACATGTCCAAATTGTCTCTTGAGAAATAAGAAATATATTCACTTCAGGCATTTAACAATATCTTAGAAATATCACTTACAAATTCATATTTCAGATTAATAAAATCACATTGGATAGTTCTTGCTCATGAAGCAGGAACACTATAATTCCCAAAACAGAAATAATAAATTGCTCACACAAGAAATTCAATAAAGAATGCAGGTATTCGTAATCAAGTTGATGAAGCATTGAATCGATAACAAACTTGTGGATTCACTATTTTCATTCCAAAAACGTACAAATGAAAAATAGAAAGTAAAATGTTAAAAGAAATATTTATTACCTCCCCAATCCACATCAAAATTTCCAGATTTGAGGGTTCATAGATTAAAGCAGAAGAATCTTCACAAAACTTACGCAAGGCAGAGGCACAAGCATTTGAGGACTGAGGCTCTGAAATCCCTGCAGCAAGAAATAATCTGAAAGTAGCAAGTCAGCATAAAAAGAAAGCTTGCATTTGAGCTGCAGTGAAGTCAAATGATGAACATAGGGACTTATTTTGACAAGATAAGAAAAAATAAAAAAAGAATATGAAAGTGCCCCAGTGCAGATGTCAAGCACCTGATGCTGAAAATCATGCAATAAGAAAATGAAACTCAAATCCATGCAGTAAATAAACACATTATAGATCTAAAATCAATAATGAAAGATTGTCCTTACAACAAGTGCCCGACATTAGATTGAAAAGTAGATATCCACTTGGAATAGGAGCCAACAACATCCGCAAGTGATCTGTATACCTGAATATGAAAATAAATATCTAAGACATGAGAACAAACCAGAAATAAATGGACCTTATCAAGAGCACAAATGTTCTCTATGTACAATAGTAATGAAAAAACAATATTTATCTCCCAATTTGGAAAAACACAAATTATTAAGGACATGTCTGCCATACAATGCACATAAATCCTGTCTGCTTGTCGGAAGGCCTGCTAGACAACAATGTCGCCAACTGCATGACAATTGAGAAGTCAAAGATATGGCCCTCCTGGATAACTACTTCAGAAACCTGAAATGTAGAGCACAGTATGATAAGAAGAATTGTGTATTGGAAAGATTCAGTGACTATCTTTGAACTTCAATGAGCCCACACTGCAAGTCAGTCTTATCACTTGTATGCACTTCATAGCAGATAAGCATCTTGATTTTCCTAAATTAAACTGAAGACTTGAATACATCATAATACATCAATCAAGTAATCATTAATCACTTAAAATAAATTTGCGTACAAGTATTTTGCCAAAACATTAAAAGAGAGGTTGCAGCAGATCATCTTGAACATTTTTCAATATATCTAAGAAGGAAACGAGCTACACATGCACACGTGTTTCTGTATAGATGATTGTGCAAAAATAAATCAAGCAAAGTAATTCATAGGGATTACTAATATCATAATTTACAGAAAAAGATAAAACCCAAATTGAAAATTATCAAAAGGAGGCAAAATGACCCAAGTCATGGAACCCTTCAACCAATATGGATCCATGCAAAATCAACCTCAAAGAAAGATGATAGCAAAACCAGTGCATTGGATTGGCTCACCACATTAAGAACAAATAATTTGGCTTCCACCTCCTTCCACGGTACTGGTACATTTGCAAATGCCCAGCCGCCAAAGAAAAGCTGCACCGGAATTAGAAGAATGAAATAAGATCATAATTTTGTACAACAGAAGCCATAAACTAAAAATGTAAGAATAAAAAAAGGGCAGGAAAAAAATAGGAAACATCTACTACAAGATTTTAGATCTCAAATTTTGAATTTCTTAGATATCATGCCCAGTTTTTTTGGATTATGCCAGCTATGTTTTGAGTCTTCAAAAGTAAAATAATTTGCTAGGTATGTTTCACCAAATTATTATCAAATAAGCATGAGTTATAAACATTATCAAGTCGGGGAAAAAAAAGAAACCTTTTGTCTTTATGTTCTAAATGTGGTGAAACATTTACTAAAAGAATCACAAAAATCATTCAACCAGTTGTCGCCAGCTTCAATATTGATAAATTATTCTCTGACCACAGAAACACAACAAACAATACATTGCCCATAGGTGTAGCAAAGACTACCTTCAAAACCACACATGCATACACATTTTTCAATATCAAGTTGTTCTATGTGATTGTGTGTAGGAATTCTCTAGAATAAGCACCTTTTGCAAAAATGGGACAGGTCTTAACAGCAGACAAACATCCACCAAAAGTTCAGCAAGATTTGTTCTGAACTGTAAAAGACCATCAGACAGGTCAAGCATTCCACTATCATCATTAAATGTAGATTCATCAACCTGCCAAAGAAATAGCTGAATAATGTTATAATTAGGCACAAGCAGATGAAATTTGACACTTGGGCTACCTTCAATTTATGCTACATGCTGACTTTTACTTGTACATATGCGTGTTATTGTTGTATCATAGACATCAAAAGTAAATTGATGTTATGCCATCTATCAAAGTGCCTTAATAATCCCTAATCAGATTTATGCTATCTATCGACTTTAGGCCTCCCCTCTTGCCCAATCGCTCTCCACGCACATAACCTTAGCTTGTAGCAAGAGATTAGTGCATTGTATACTACTGCACCCCAAAAAAAAGACCATGCATGCACATCCACACAAAAGCCACCGCACATTAAAATGCTAGTTTCAAGACCAGACAATGGATGATAGAAAATAAGATGCATTGCATTGATACAGGTAACTTGAACTACCCATCCAGATCCCAAGAGTACATGAAAATAAATAATAAACAGGGATACATAGAGAAAACCTGAGCACGCAAAAGAAGTGCATCAAATAATGCTGAAAATACAGATAAAAACACATCTGCTTTCCCTTTTTTGGCACTCTCTGCATCAAGGCCAAGTATAAAACTTGCAAGAGTAGACCTGGAAAATATAGAAATTAAACAAGCTATTCTTATAATGCTTTTATTAAAATCTAAATACACTATTGGTAATCAACAACTAGGGAAAGCTCTTAAGTCTGAACCAAGTTAGAAAATCAACAAAAACTAAAGCATAACAATGAGATACTTGCTCTAGGTATAACAGTATCCATGGTTCTCTGTGGTGCTATTTTCTAGGATCTTTAGAAGGGTTTTTTTTTACCAAATACAAAATAAAGATCCTTTAGATTTCATGAGGGATATCTTGTTTTTGCTATTTTTCTTTCATTTTTATAATGAAGTATTATCCTCCTATTATGATGCCATAGAAATCTATTTCTTAGGCATAAAAAAGGTTGTCCAGTATGCCAGAAATTCCAGTTTACCACCATAGACACCGGTCAATAAAGGCAAATTCTTGTCCTTAAAACCTATCGTATTTCTTTCCCAGTGGATAATCCCAAAAAAGATGAACAAGAAAACAAAAAGATATCTCCTTCATCTATCATAGCAAATATAGCTTATGCCATTAACTCAGCTATACCATCCACTACTGATCATGTGTAAAAGCATTACAACCAATCCCAAAATTTTCAGGCAAAAACATGTTTCCAGTTTCAGTACTCTGCAATTATTAAGAATATTTCCCCATCTATCAAGACACAATAAAATATCAGTGATAAGCTGCCTGTCCCAACTTCTGCTTAACCTATGGTATAACTCATCATGGGTGAGACTACTTTTTCCTGGTTCCCCATTTTCCTTCCTACTTATGCTTATCATACAAACTCATGGACTCTCATTTGGACTGACCCATCTTTAGGATCAATTTCTGCCAACACCTCCTACCCTGATCAAAAAAAATTATAATACACCCACATTCCAGTTGCACAAAATGAATCCTACCACCTACAGAAATGGCAAAAAAAAAAAACACTCTTTACCTGCAATTGTCATCTAATTCATAAATTTTATGAATTTAATTATCATAATATGAGGTCAATAATTGATGTTATAAAGACAAGCTTAAAGGCATTAATCTAGCACGTATTAACACTTACAGTTTTGTTTTGCAGAAGTAACAAGAACCTGTGATCAGTCTGTTTAAATGCCCCATTTATTATTTGCAGCCTAGGGTGTGAGCCTATTGCAATTTGTATTTCATTGCTAATTCGCTCAGAAGCATCATATTGATAATTTAGTGCATGTGCAGCTGGACAATAGTTAATTATCAGAATGGATTGATTATGGGCATATTCAAAAGTTGATCAAACTTAAAATGCAATTCAACTGATTCTGCACTTATGATGCACCCTCATGACCTAATTCTCAGAAATTTTTATTGAATGACTTCAAAAGGCATCAACCCACTAGATAAATATAATACAAGTATTCACGTGTGGATGTGTTATTCACATTTTATAATGACAAAAACATGAAGCAAAATAAATAAAAAGCCATACCAGAATTGCAATGTTGAGTCTGCAATCTCCCACTCTTCACTCGGAAAAGCCACGCAACTGCAAAGTTGGGAGACTGATTTTTGGTATCACATAAAACACATCCACTGCAGAGAGCAACAACATAATCTAATCTGAACAAACACTATTCCTAGAGATGCAGTCAACAATTTTTACAGAAATGATGCGGACAAGGAAAACTAAATAGGAAGAAATAAGAATTTTACAACTTTGGCCTAAAGAATATTTTTGTAATTTCTAGCAATGATGGCAAAGCCAGAATAGTAGTTCCTATGAGTCTAGGAGCCCATACTTCTATTATATTTAAATTCTTATTTAGGAAGTATGACTTATTAGTATAGCGGGTATTTTCATAATATCTGATTTCTAGAAAAAACTAGTTATTCAATGCCTTGAATAACTTATTAATTAATTTTTGGGTCATTGTCTTAATCCTTGTTTGATTAAGTGGTGGTTGGATCTTTGATAGGAATGCTAATCCTTTAAGGATTTAGTTTAGTACCTCAAGCCTTTAAATTGTCTACTATAAATACCTAGCCTTGTATCAGTTTTCAGACTTTAATAGAGTTTTCAGACTTGAATAAAAATTTACAGCAATGTTTGTTGTTTGAATTGTGTTAAATCAATTCCATTTTTTTCCCTTAGATGTCAAGTGTGATTCCTAGAATTTAACCCATCTTTTTCTTGTTTTCCCACCTAATTCATAATACTTACTCCACTGTGTTTTCATTAATTAACAGTAGGACAGCTTTGCAGGAGAGAAGTCCAAGCATGCTTATGCATACTTCCAATCATAGAAGCATAAATGAAAATCATAAAAATTTCAAGGAAATATCACCTCAATAGAGCATCTGCCAGTGCAAGGGACTCAACACTTGCCTCCACAATTAAGGATGGTGCCTAGCATACAATGATAATGCCATAAAGCTATTGAAGGCAAGGATAGGGTACAGAACTTGGGAAACACGAATTCATGAAAAACATATGAAGAAAAAAGAAAAGACTTACAGCCTGCCCAATTTCTGACATTAAGCATGCAAGACCATTGATTACTTTCTCATCTCTATTACTGAGAGCTGGAAGCAGGAGTACCTCTTTGAGGAAATGCACTCTACATAACAGAACCTGAGGTAGCCCCTACAAAAGTACCCAAATTAAAGACAAATAAATGGTCAATAGAGCAGTCCAGAGTTCCTAGATGACTTAAACTCTAAGCATAATAGCTAAATGTGTGCTTTTCCTTCATGATAACAAACAAATGCACATAAATACATGTACTCAAGGTGCTGCCTTTACAGTGAATCAAGTTATAACTGATAAATCAATTGAGGCTACTAATTCACAACTTCGAACTATGCTGAATTTAGAGATCAACAACAATCTGACTAGATTCACAATTTTTATATGCAAATGTACTGAATTTAACTTCAATAGATATCACTCAAAGGCTAACTTACTGAAACTTACGAAAATTGCGGTTTTGTTGCTATGTCCAAAGACTACCTACAAAATAAGGGTAATTTGGTAAATCTCCCTACTGTACAACCACACACCCCCCCTCCTCACCAAAGTAAAATAAAATAGAAAGAGGTAATATATACAATAGAATAAAGCTTTCAGCACTGAGGCTAAACATTACCATGTAGTTGGCAACTAATGAATTTAAAAAATTGTGTGTTTGCACCAGCATCTAAATTAAACTAGACATTAAATCTCAGCAAATCTGGTTCAGCTCCATAGAATAGAGAGCGGGAATGATTATTCGGGTTAGATTATGAGTTTATTTGAGAGCTTGGATGAGAATACAGACAGATGCAGACTCTGTAAAGGAGTCAAATTGAAAGGTCAAATATAACAAGCAAGACGATTCCGGTGCCATTTTCAGTGCAATGCACTATGATCAGTTCCCATTAACAATAAAATTCAATTAGAATGTTTAGGCTTCACATTTAAAATTACTTGAGCATCATCAAGGTTCCCATTGGCATCAAACAAAAACAATGAACAACAGTTGCTAGAATTGTACAAAATGCAAAATTCACGTAGAAAACTAAGACCTAAGGCCCTTAATCTCCACAAAAATCTACTTTCCAAGAAAACTTTTTGTACATTTTCTGGTGTTTGGATTGCTTAGCAAAATTAGTCAACAATTCTCTCAAAAAAAATGTCAAAATAAAAATATTTGAATGTTTTAGAATGGAAACTAGGCCAGTTTGAAGGTTTCCTAATTATTTAATTAGTACTCATGGAAAGACAGGGAACTTATAAGAGGATGACATAGGGAGATACTAATTATTAGAATATCAACAACCGCCAATTAGCTCTCACCATCACCTCCAACCTGTGACCTCCCCTGATTACCCATGAAAATATAGCAATTCACTTTTTTTCATCAATTTTTCCTTTCACTCAACTACAGTTACCACAGATGGACACAAATGTAGACTTTATACATGAGAACATTTTGATAGTCCTTATTGGAAGAAAATTTGTTCTTACATTCCAACTGCTATACAAGAATTTTTAACAAGTTTCTTGTATTGCCACCAAACAACAAAAATAATTCATATTCTTAGAAAATTGTTTTCCCCAACAATATTTTCCACAAATAACCTAATTTTGTCAGAAACAAATAAAGCCTAATTTTGTTAAAACAAGACTAAAATGACAAAATAACTCTAAAAATATCTAGCCAGTATATTCCAGTGAACCTGGCATTACAAAAAATTCCCAAAAATCTATAAATCGTAAAATATTGAGCACAGGTAAATTCGTTAAAATATGCATGAGTGGCATATGAAGAGTATACAGTACTCAATAATTTCCCAAGGAATCTCTGCATAAAATTTAACTACAGTTTCAAGGGTCTTGAGTCTTTACACCTGATTTATCTTGAGTTTATTGTTGTTTGAATCAACGAATCTTTACTTCACAAGACCTCAAATCTTTCAATCCTTCAATCAGCTAGCCTAGGTGATATAGAAATTAGAATTACACAACATACCAATCTTACTACTAAGTTTCTTCCACCCTACTCTAATTATGTAGACAAGATCATCCTAGATATATTCTCCCTATTGACAGTAGTAGATATGAATTATGAAGAATGACCACCAATGGGTATTTCTTGGACAAATAATTTCACCATAACCATCCTCTGTTTCTTCAGTTTTACTGATATGGTATGGCTAAGATAGTCCTGCCTAACCTAAAATCTATGAAATCTAAAGTTCTCTTCAAGAGGCAATTAATCATAATAACAGCACATGAACAAATAAGAATAAAAATTTCTAGTTTTAATGTATAGGTGGACGGATAATAAATCTAGTAAATGGAAAGTGCATAGTACCTCATATCGACTTGCAAGTTCAACAAGTACTTCAATTGCCAAATCAAAAGAAGAAGAAACCTACAACCACAAGGAAAAAGAAAATCTGGCATGAATGAGTTCTTCATAAAATTTCAATTAGCTCTTGAAGCCTATATGTAGAATACCTGCAGAGAGTTGAACACAAAATTAAGAAGAGGATGGGTTGGTAGCGAGCTTTGGGGAATTTCTGAGAAGCATCCTACTCGGACCTAGAAGCAAAAATAGAAAATAAGAATCTAGGATACCAAAATTTAACTACTTAAGCAAAATGACAATTTCTAAGAAAATTCATGCTTTTGTACAAACTGAAATCAATCAATCATATGAAAAAATAAACTAAACAAAACATCTTTGGAACAATCATAAACACAAATTTCAACCACAATCTTACCCAACTAAGTAAGCAACGGAGAACTTTTCTATTCCTTTCATGCAATGGAACACCACCATCATATGTCTTTTGAGATTGTTCGAGTAAAAACTCAAGCACCGTAGGAGTGCGTGAAAGAAGCTGCATTATATATACACACACTGAATAAAAAAGACAAATAAGCGGGAAACAAATATACCAAAGTTTAAAAAAAAACATAGTAAAATAGAGAGAAAATAAAATGCAATGTAAAGAACATAAATAATAAACCTCTTGGCCATACTGGCTTCTATGAGATTGACTGATAGTAAAATCAGAATTTTGAGCGTCAACAACTTCTTCAGGCAGAACAGTAAGCAACTCAAGAACGGCAACATTACTACTACTAGTACTAGTACAACCATCATCATCAGGAGTCTGCTGCAGAGTCTGAAGGCTATAAAAGAGGTGCTCAATACGCTTTCCGTGCTCTACAGCACGGATCATAAGCGCAGAAAGAGCCAGACATATTTGCGTCAAAAGCTGTCCTTATCAATAAAAACAAGCACACAGAAAATCCCATCAATTGATAAAAATTAAACAAAAAAAACTCCATTTTACTTTCCCACAAAATACATCTATATAATAAAAATACATGTATATAATAAAGTAACAAACAAACCTGAGGAGGACCAGAAGTGAATCTTTTGGCAGCGAGAAGAAGAGCATTCAATAAACCTTCTTTAGCAGCGATAGGCAAATAATAACCTTCGCTTTGGATCTAAAATAAACAAAAATTAAAAATTAAAATGAGAAACCCTAGGCAAGGGGAAAAATAATGATAATAGGAAGAAAGAGGTGGAAAAGACCTTTCGCTTGAGAATCTGAGCAGCGAAGAATTCGACTTCAAAATCAGGGAAAAAAGAGGAGGAGGAGGAGGAGGAAGAGGGAGAAGGATGATTATTGTAATTATTATTATTATTATGAAGAATGTGATTGGAGGTGAGAATAGAAGTAGCAACTTGCCAAGCAGCGTCGGTTTGTTGAAAGTGAACAAGCCATTGATTAGCAGCCACACGATTACTTGACTGCGTGTCGTGATTCAGTACATGAACTGCTTCTGCTACTTTCATTTGCAGTTCCATTTTCCCTCCCCTTTTTTCTATGTTCTTTTTTAATTTAATTTAATTCTTTTTTAAATATACAAAAAAAAAATACAGAAAGAAAAATTAAATTATCTTCAAATAATTTAT
>CANYLF012204359.1:0-12116 GCA_948193215.1 Bocquillonia castaneifolia
TTTTAAATGTTATTTAGTACTGTTAATTATTACAATTTTACAATGAGAATGTGGGAGGTAGGCAATCCAACATGAGTCTTCTATATAAACCTACGGTTCTAGAAATCAGAATTGGAAGATTCAGATCAAATTGTAGATTAAAATTTTTAGTTTCATGAAACAGTTTGGAAGTGGAATTAAATCAGAATCAAAATTATCCTAAATTTCAATTTTGATTCTTCCTTTTAGAGGAACCAAAACCATATCAATTCGGTTCCGAACCATAATTAAACAGATCTACTTTTATAAAAACCACTCACTAGCTATATATTAACGATACCTTAATTCACTATCACGCCAATAAGGTGGAGGTACTATTTTTACTAAAACGAAACCTATAAATCTAGGAGGGGATCCCTATGTGTTAACCGAACAAGAGAGTTTGATATTACTATTTTTTTTTCTTAGGGAAATTTGATAGTATTACTATTTGCAAAGCAAAGTTAAAGAAAAGGAAGGAAAAGGGTGGTGTTGCCGTCTGTTGGAGGCCCCATCTAAGGCACAGTTAAGTGTTGGATTTTGCGTTGTCTTTAAGTTTTGCTCTACTTCTTTAAAAGAACCCACCACTCAAAACACATTCACATACGTACTTGTATCCTTTTTCCATGTCATTTCCATCTGTACGTGTCTTGATGGAGAAAGCACTCAGTCATATTTATGTGTGAGAAGAGGTCCAAAATGTATGGCTTAATTATTAATATTCTTCTCATCTTCTTCCATACATATCATCCAACTTACTCCTTGCAGCACTCCAGTTTTACTTCTTCTCAGCTTCATTTCTAATTCTATTTTGTAAGTGCATATATATATATATATATCCTTTTCTTTAATTATTATTATTATTATTATTATTATTATTTTGTGCTGCTATTTAATTACTGGTTTTAGCTTAGATTTAATATGTGGAGAGATGTCTATTTCCACTAACTTCTACTCTTTGTACAGTTGCATGATTTTTCCTCTTTATTTAACCTTTTAATTCCCGAACTTTTCTTTGGTTATATTTATATAATCGGCTAATTAAGCTTTTTTCTTTATATTTAATTGAAACAATTTCTTTATATTTAATTGAAACAAACATAACGTATGTTTTTATTCATTTATCATATAGTTGTTAATATAGCCTTTTTTTATTATTATTGACTAATTATATGTATTTCTCACTATAATTTTTTCTTTTGAATTTCAATTAATTAGCTGCATTGTTCAGAGATATGGATCAAGAGATAAGAAGTAATATAAAGAAGGATCTGCCTGGCTCCCTGGATGCCAACTAAGAATGCTTGTCAATAAGCATTGACAGATTCCTAGTTGGCATCAGAGGAGTCAAGCAGGTCCCACTAATCCTAGTGGCCCCACTTATTATTTGCTCAACAAATCAGGTTTGTATTGCAAGTTTGCAACAGTCTTGTTTAATTATTTATCAAAAAAAAAAGTCTTGTTTAATTATGATTCCTGTTTCTTAATATCCTTTTGTAAGGCCAAATATTTTTTTTAAGGGGAGAGGAGTATGCAATGTAAGTACTAGCTGATACATTTCTAATTTCTTGATTTCAATTGTCAGTCGATCTGTTAGCCTTTTAACTGATTCATTTCACAACTTTGTATGAGATTATTTCGAAATTCTTAATTCAATATCGTAATTGAAAGTTAAAGTTAACATATGCAGTGTACAATATATTTTTACTGGCAAAATGTCCAAATAAACCACACAAATTTTTGTCAGAGAGCATACCCTTTATTAATTTTTATCATTTAAGTCCATAATTTTTTTATGATTGGTCCACTTAAGTCCTAAACTTAAATTCTGTGTCATCCAGAAACTTTTGCCACCTCTCAATAATTCAAACGCATAATCGACTTTCTATTAGGAATGCTCACAGTTGATTAACCGAACCGTCAAGCATTTTTTTTAATACCTAAATCATTCACACTAGTTAATTGTTTGATTGGTTTTTTTTTATCAATTGGTTAGGATTTTAACCATGATTTTTTATCATATATTTTCATTATTCCTTCGACTACTATCACACATATCAACCCATTTATATACTCATTAGTATATATATTATTATGCTCTATGTTAATTATATTCTAAATATACTTTATAATGAATGACAATTAAAAAAATAAAATTTAAATAAAATATAGTTAATTTGCATTATTTTTACATATAATATATAAAAATATATGTGTATAATTAATAATTAAAAGGCTTAAGTGAACTAATTCTAAAAAGTTGGGAGCTTAAGTGAACCAATTTTAAACATTTGAAGGCTTAAATATCAAAAAATAATTAAGTGGCTTATTTACTCCTTAACCAAACTTGAAGGGTTTATTTGGACCTTTTACCATTTCTTGTTTCTTTTTGAGATTTTTAATGGCTAGATCTGTTGAATGGGATGGTGATAAGTGTTTTTAGAACACTTATTTAGGGTTGTTTATTAGATTTTTTAGGATGTTTAGTGTTAGATCTTATTTTTATTTTAATTATTTTTAGTAGTGTTTTCAAGATTTTTATTATTGGGTTTTGTTATTTTTGTTTTGTAGGTAATTAGGATTTAAAATAGAAATTCAGATTTCCCAAACAGCATTGCTTCATCTTGCCATAACTTTGGCTATAAGAGTCCGATTTAGGCAATTCAAAAGGTCACACGAAGATGAGATACGGTCGTACAACTTCTTTTTAGATTTGAAAACCAAAAGAGATTGTTTTATGTCCCAAAAGTTAGTTCAACAATGTTGCACCTGCATAATCAATATTTCGATATGCTTGTTTTAAAGTAAGACAAGGATAAAAGGTTTTATATTTTAAATAGTGGTTTTTCCAAGCTTATCCAAGTAGAAAAGAATGCATATTAAAGGAGTTAGTTTTTTTGAAAGGAGAGATAGGTAGAAATTTTGGAAAAGAGAAGCAGAAGTAAGGTGTGGAAAAGAGGAACGTGAAGACGTGAAGAAATTCATTTTTTTCTAGTTCTTTCTTCTTGAACTCTATTTAGTTTTATGTTTAATTTTATTAGCTTTGTTCTTATGGCCGACATGAGTGGCTAATTTTGTTTTAGGGATATTCGCATGTTAAAGCACCTATGTGCTAATTGATTTCTTGGATTTTTATTATGCTAGTATGCTCTTTTGCTTTAATATTGAATTAAAATTGATTACTTTCATTTGATCATTTTGTTATGTTATTCATTGGAAATGATGGCATGATAGACCTAAAGAGTTTTAATTTATTTTAATCGCGTAAGAGGAATCTTTGTAGTTAGGTTGATGTTCTTAAACAAATTAATTAAAGTTTGATTTTAGTGAAAGTTTAGTGTTAATTAAGTTAAAGGAAATTAATCAATTGGGCTAGTTTAATAGGAATTGAATTTAGTTCACCAAGTCTTGGAAAAGGTTGATGAATGCATTTAAATAACTTGAACCTAGCATTGAATCCACAAATTGATTAGTACATGGTGTGAGTGCATATTAATGACAAGAATCAAATAATGAAGAAGCAGTCACCATAACGTGAACAGTTCTTAGCAACTCTTATATATGTGCGTGTATGTGTGTATTGTACAAAGACATAAATATCCTTAGGGCTACATACTAATATATAATACACTATAGGAATAAGTACAAGTCTATAATACAATTTGTACACTCCCCCTCAAACTGAAGCTAAGTAATTAGCATCAATTTGTCAATCAGATATGCATGTCGTGCTCCTGTCATTGCCTTGGTGAAGATGTATGCAATCTAATGCAACGAGGGAACATGAGGAAGGGAAATCTCACCAGCCATGAGCATATCACGAATGAAATGACAATCAACCTCTATATGTTTTGTACGCTCGTGAAAAATAGGATTGGAAGCAATGCAAATGGCACTTATTTTATCAGTATAAAGAGGAACCGGTAATGAAACAGAAACTGATAATTCTTGCAATAATCCTCTATGGATGGTAGGGTGTGCGCCTATGGTTGGTGTTCAATGGCAATGGCAAACTGACTCACTAATTTGGGATTTTAGATTTTGGAAAACATGTGGAGTCACCACCCGAATTGCATCGGGATACTGAGTGACAAATAAAATAGGTAGATTCCTATGGAATTCCCATCATTCATCACTCCAGATGATTCTAGATTCAGAATGAGTCTTCCACACCACACAAATTCCAATTTAATTAATTAAAAAGGTTATTATTTCCTATAGAGGACGAACAATAATAAAGCGATAAATCACCCAGAAAATAATAAGGCATAGTTAGGATGAATGACCATCTCTAATATTGTTTCTAATCAGTTTTATTTCTTTGCATTTAGTCTGGAATATTTAACCCTGGTTGATTGAGTGTAGTTTGCTATATTTGATGGGTTTCTATTTATTTTAATGATGTTAGGTGAGTGGGTTATTTCCTTATTTATTTACATGCAAAACATCCACAGTCGGTTTCTAATATATTTTGTATTATTTTAAATATTAATGTATGCACATTAATTATTTTATTTGTTACCCAGAATAATGAATGGTGGGGAATATACATACCCCCTTAGAGAAAGGAATGGAGAAAAGATTTTCTACCATTCTATTGTACTATTTACCAGGTCTTATTTATTAAAAAGTCTGATTAATCATTTAAGAATATTGTTCTATGTGATTAACAGAAAAGTAAATGGGGTTAGAAAACCTTATTGATTAACTAATTAACCCCGGAGAGATTTAATCAGTCAACCTTGAAACTTCTGCAATCTGGCAAACTTGGTCCCCCCCCCCCCACCTTTTTCTTCTTGTATGCTTCCTACATAATGATCCGACTGAACCATTATCAATGGTTTGGCCAACCATCGACTAGGCCAGACCTAAAGACGTCGTCGAAAATCAAGAATCTGGCACCAAAGGTGATTGGCCGATCAGGAATTTAATCAACCAATCAGTTGATCAATGATTTTGTTGATGGTGAACATGCCGGATCTGTAAAGAGGGGAACGAGATTCTGGAATCCAAGCTTAACCTATTTATTACATATTTCTCAAATAAATTATATACAGAGGAAGGTGTAATCTTGGGGAACCTTCAAAGACCTTAGATAGGCTAAAGAAACAGATTTTTTTAACAAGTCTCCAAAGTTGTAAGCTCCCAGCAGGTTTCAATTTGCGTCTTAAGTTATAAGACCTTAAGCTTCCCTCTGTTTATCCCAGCATCATCCTCTCATCACCAAGAGGTCACATATATGATTAGAAGATAAAATTGTGTTAGTGGGAGATAAATACGCAAAGTTACAATAGCTAATATAATAGAGAAACAATGAAAATATACAACCAAACCCTTGTTATGAGAACGTATGAATGGTTATGTAATGCTAAAAGACTCCTCAGTGAAGGACTTATGCCATTGTATTGAGCTTTTTTTGATGAGTTGCAGAGAACCAAAGACGATGAAGTTTTCTCCCTCTTTTCTAACTTTCCTCTGGCTTAAGGTTTTCTATCCATATTTTCTATTGTGTTTTTCTTAATTGTTAAACATACCTCCCACCTTTGCTAAGGTACTGATGCTTGGATTTTATAATTTAGAGGAATAGGAGTACTTAATCCTACTCCTTAAGTTGTCCAATCAATTGACTTGTAGCTAATATTCATGATGGCCTACTTCCTAAGGCACAAAACCAGTTAAATATTTCATCAATGAACCAATCGGTTCATTGATGATTTGGCCAAATCTTCATTTGGGCCTCAAAGGCCCATTGGGCATAAGTCCTGGTCTTCTAATTAATGAGCTGGTTCAAATGACAATGGTCCGGTTGAATCATTGCTAATGAACCGGTCGGGTCATTGGATTTTGGAGAGACTTTTATCCTCTAAGTTCTGTCGGGTTTGTGCTTAAGAGGCCATAACTCTCTTAGAGCCATGGGCTAGCCTTGGGAATTTCGTATCCGAAAATCGATTGTCTACAGTTGCCCCCACTCTGTTGGAGTTTAGCAATGTCAATGGATAAGCGATCGACAAAGTAGATGAGCCTAGTAAAGAATATAGTAGTGCCCTAATTGTTGTAAGTCGGAGCTGAGGTGTGGGAGCTAGTTCACCTCCAAACGAAGTCTAGGATACCTATGTCAATCTGGACAATGATTCTAGAATCTAGTTTGTTCTAGAATGTCGATGGAAGAGGCCTAGGAAAGTCTAGGACACACTAAGTCTGTCTAGACAAAGATTCTAGGACTCTGGCATCCTAGAAGATATCGTGGCTTCTCCCGAGAAAGTCTGGGACATTCTTGGTCAGACCAAACAAAGGTATCTAGGACTCTGGTACCCTAGAAGGTGTTAAAACTTTGCCCGGGAAAGTCTAGGATGCTCTAGGTTAGTATGAACAAGGGTTCTAGGACTCTGGTATCCTATAAGGTGTCGGGGCTTCGCCCAGAAAAGTGTAGGATGCTCTAGGTCAGTCTAGATAAAGGTTTCTAGAACTCTTGTATCTTAGAAGATGTTGGGGCTAAGCCAGGAAAGTCTAGGATGCTTTAGGTCATTCTAGACAAAGGTTTACTAGAACTTTGGTATCCTAGAAGGTGTTGGGGCTCACCTGGGAAAGTCTACGATTCTCTAGGTTAGTCTAGATAAAGGTTTCTAGGACTCTGGTATCCTAGAGGGTGTCAGGGGTTCGACTGGGTAAGTCTAGGATGCTCTAGTTCAGTTTAGACAAAGGTTTCTAGGACTCTGGTATCTTAGATGGTGTTAGGGCATCACACAGGAAAGTCTAGGATTCTCTAGGTCAGTCTAAACAAAGGTTTCTAGGACTCTGGTATCCTAGAAGGTGCTGGGGCTGACCCAGGAAAGTCTAGGACGCTCTAAGTCAGTTTAGACAAAGGTTTCTAGGACTCTAGTATCCTAGAAGGTGTTGAGGCTGACCCGGGAAAGTCTAGGATGCTCTAGGTCAGTCTAGACAAAGGTTTTTAGGACTCTGGTATCCTAGAAGGTGTCAGGCTTCACCCGGGAAATTCTAGGACGCTCTAGGTTAGTTTAGATAAAGGTTTCTAGGATTCTAGTATCTTAGAAGGTGTTAGGGCTGACCCGAGAGAGTCTAGGACTCTCTAGGTCATTCTAGACAAAGGTTTCTAGGACTCTAGTATCCTAGAAGGTGTCAGGGCTAACCCGGAGGTACTACGACGGACCTAGTAGTGTTCTACTAAATGAGTTATGGATGGTTTGCTACCGTTCGAGCTTCTGAATCAATGAACGTGACTCGCTGTCGCCTAATTGTACTGAGACTTTCTGAAGGTGACTTGTTGTCGCCTGATTATTCTGGTATTTTCTAGAGGTGACTCACTGTCACCTAATTATTTTTGAATTTTTTGAAGGTGACTTGCTGTCGCCTGATTGTCTTAGAATTTTCTAGAGGTGACTTGTTGTTGCCTAATTGTTCTGGTATTTTCAAGAGGTGACTCATTGTCACCTGATTATCTTGGAATTTTCTATAGGTGACTTGTTGTCGCTTGATTCTCTTGGAATTTTCTGAAGGTTAATTGCTGTCGGTTGATTGTCTTGGAATTTTTTGGAAGTGACTTGCTGTCGCCTGATTGTCTTGGAATTTTTTAGAGGTGACTCGTTGTCGTCTAGTTATTGAAGATGACTCACTGCCATTCTAATTTCTGAATTACTTAAGGAGACTCACTATCACCTGCTATTTGTGGAAGATAGCTTAATGTTGTTAGAATTTCTAAATTTGTTGAAGGTGACTCGTTGTCGCCAGGAGTTTCTGAAGATGGCTTGCTGCCATCTAGAAATTTTTTTGGAATTGTTGGAGGAGGCTCACTGCCACCTGCAATTATGGAAGATGGCTCACTACCGTTCTGATTTTTGAATTATTGGAGGTGACTTGCTGTCACTTACAATTGTTGAAGATGGCTCGCTGCCGGTTGGATTTCTGAATTTGTAGGTGACTCGCTATCGTCTGGATACTCTTTGAAGATGGCTCAATGTTTTCTGTAATTTTGAAATTATGGGTGACTTACTGTCACCTGGATTTTTCTAAAGATGGCTTGCTATCATTCTAGGTTTCCAAAATCGTTGAAAGTGACTCATTGTCACTTGGATTTTTCTAAAGATGGCTGGCCACCATTTTGGGTTTCCAAAATTGTTGAAGGTGACTCGCTGTCGCCTGGAGTTGCTGAAGATGGCTCGTAACCATTTTGGATCTTTGAAATTATTGAAGGAGGCTCACTACCACCTACAATTGTGGAGAGTGGCTCGCTGCCATTTTGATTTCTGAATTATTAGAGGTGACTTGCTATCACTTGCGATTGTTGAAGATGGCTCGCTGCCGGTTGGATTTCTAAATCACCCATTGAATTTTCTGAAGGTAGCTTGTTGCCGTTCTGATTTCTGAATTACTTGAGGAGACTTATTATCACTCATCGAATTTTTTGAAGGTGCCTTGCTACCGTTCTGATTTCTGAATAGCTTGAGGAGACTCGCTGTCACCCGTTGAATTTTCTAAAGGTGGCTTTCTATCATTCTGATTTCTGAATTGCTTGAGGAGACTCACTACCACCCGTCGAATTTTTTGAAGTGGCTTCCTGTTACCTAGTTACTCAAAAGGGCTCACTACCATCTAGAATTTTCTGAAATTGTAGGCAACTTTTTATCATGTAGTCTTACTGAAGATGGCTTGCTGCCATTTTGATTTCTAAATCATTGAAGGAGGATTGTCTCTCAGGTACGCTTGGCTGATGTTCGTCTAGGAATCTAAAAGGTTATACTTCCTTCTCCGGATGAATTTTGTTCTTAGGGTCAGATTTTGAGTTCTCTAGTCTTTAATAAATTCTGATCCCGGTGCTCTATTTCTTGCTATGAATTTCAGCTTCTGGAAAGTTTTAAAGATTTTTTTTATGCTTGGTAGCTTGTTTTCGACAGTTTTCCATTTTTATCTCAATGGCTTTGATGATGGTGCTTTCTAGAGGATTCTGCTTACGGAAGCCCTGCTTCGACTGGCCTTGGTTCTTATCTCAGAAGATCTTTTGTTCTGAGGGTGTTCCTATTAGCAAGACGGTTGTGGTTCAAACGTTTTGAGAAATCCCTGTGATTCCCAAATCAGTTCCTATTCTTGCCTCATTGCTGACCTTGACTTTTTTCTCAGCTGGTAGAAGATTATAATTTTTTCTACAGTCACCTAGTCAGACCTTTTCTGTAGTGAGGGATAACCTTTTACCCTGGATAAAGTTGAGTATCTTGTCTTGAAGAATTCTAGTGTGGTTGGCAGCATTGTCTTGGTGGGTTTTTCTTCTGAGATTATAGGGGTGTGATTCTCGTTGGTAGTATTTATGTGAATCTTAGAGTTCTGTCAATATGTCTTCTTGTTATTCTGGTTGCTTTGGTATGCCTGCAAAAGGAATGAATCGGGTATTGGTAATAGCCTTCCTTGCCCTCGAGTCATGGCTGTTCCATTTGTCCTCATGCCTTTTGAAATAGGATTGTTGTCGCTCATAGAGGATGAGTCTTCCTACCCCCTTGCTTGTAATTGTTCTAGCTCATTTCCTTATGTTCATCTCTTTAGTGCATCAAGAGCATCTTCTTGTTCTGGACTGGCTTTCTGCTATTGGCCCAGTTCGTACCTAATGCATTGGAGAATCCAATTACTCCCACATTTCTGTGTAACATCTCTTATGTTCCCTAAGATAAGAGCCTTCTTCTACTTCTGGCATCACATGTTGAAGAATTCTTGGTTGCCTCTCTGAGGCTTGGTCACCTTTCCCTTTACTATAGGAGAGGGTTCTGATTTTCTTGCTAAGATATGTTCATCTAGAAATCTCCAACTTCCTGTCATTATGGATGTATGTGGTGTCTGCATGTATAGTGCTTGTGTGTGTGTCTGATAAATAAGTGCATGTATGCATGATGAGAGAAGATTATGCGATAATGCATGAGTGGATACCCATGAGATGCATTTTCTTAAAGGTTGCAAGGAAGAGAAAATCAAGTGTTTTCTTCTGGTTCCTCGCCCATGCTATGTTGTTGTTATGGGAAGGTTCTCTTAGATGGGTTTTGGGTCCTTTTCATGGCTTCACTCCTAGGAATGCTTGGAACATTGATAGCTCCCTCATCACTGCTTATTTAGGGGAATCTCAGTTTGGGTTAGCCTTCTGTTAGGCAAGGGCCTTGATGTGGTTTTGTTCTTGACTGTCTAAATGTCTTAATCTTTTATGAATGCAGTTTTACTCTTCCTTCAGACCTAAGTGGTCAACCTGGCCTTTTGTTCCCTAGATAACCATACCTCATGTTTACCTTAGTTTTTGCCTATAGTGTCGTCCAGTCTAGCAGGTTGCCCTAACTTTTACATAAGCCGCCCATGAACGGGTTTTCGACTTATCGGGCTTTTGTTTTCTTGTCCTCTTTCTTTCTTAACTTTTGCATGAATTGCCCCTTGGGGGATTTTACAATTTATCGGGCTTTTTGTCTTTTCATTCATTTTCTTGCAAGTATGGTCATCCAGAGAACAGCCCCCATCCATGCCTTCCAGTGGTTATGGACAGATGCGTCACCCTATCATACTTTACCAGTGCAAAGCGTGGATACATTCGAATGTTTTGTCATAAGGTAACTTATGACTTTAGGAAGGGTCATCACTTCGATTAAGTAGGCAGAATCATGGTTGAAGATTAGGTTTGTGATAGGAATGCTATTTCTCTGTCTTGCCAATTGGGATTCATGATTGTCTCCTGATTTCAAATGGTTGGCCAGTCTCGATCTTTCTGATAACCATATCTCATTTCATATGTCATTGCCTTAATTTTTGCCTAGGGTGCCTCTTTGCGAGGTTTTCACCCTAGCAGGCTGCCCTAACTTTTGCATAGGTTGCCGATGAATGGGTTTTCGACCTATCGTGCTCCTATCTTCTTCTTTTGCCTTTACTTTTGCATGAATTGCCTCCCTATGGGGGGGTTTCACAACTCATCAGGATCGTTATTATTATTATTATTATTATTATTATTATTATTATTATTATTATTATTATTATTATTATTATTATTATTATTATTATTATTATTATTATTATTATTATTATTATTATCAAAAAGGTTGCTCATTATGCCCCCAGGTAATGGGCGACGTGTGTCAACTTGGTCATGCACGTGTACATGAGTCTTCATGTTTATGCCTGTTCATCTTGTTTGTCTTTAGGGTGCACCTGTCAAGTTGGTGTTTAACAGTTGTGTGATGGGAAGAAGCATTGCCTCCTATCGATAGTGTTGTTCCCTGTCCTTTAAAGTGAGGATATTAGTCGACTTACTCGAAGATGGCGAGTCATTCTCGTGAGTGCTTTGACCTTTTTCGGGATTCCTTAGTCAATCATCTGTTTGATCTTTCACCTGTTTAGTATTTCATTCGTAATGCAATGATGGGATGCAATAAGAAAGTTTGATAAAAGCTTCTTGACATCATTTTCACTCATTTAACGTTCTATGACTCTTTTTATCATTTTTTTTTATATTTGCAAGCTCAGCATTATGGGGACATACATGCATCTTTTGTTTCTACATTAGCCTATATGTGTTCCTAATTCCAAGTAGAGAGATGATGATGATAATTGCGGAGCCTTTTGCCTTTGGGTAATGATTACTCCTATACTAGAAGGATGATGGTTGAATAGATCTTTGTCGAGGGTCCTTAAGATGCCCCCTAATGTTTTTCTCCGTTTCTTCAGTACTCTTTCTCTTTGGCCTTCCGTACTTTTATCTTGTGGATTCATTGGCGATTTCCCTTTTAGATGGATCTAGTTGGCTCTGTTCCATTTTCTTTTATAATGTGAGCCTCCCCTTTCCATTTTGGTTTTAGCAGTTTTGCCTTTTTCATGTATTATCTTCTTCATCGTCCATTGGGCTGCTGCAGACAAAGAGGTTTTACCTCAGAGCCTAAGCCATGACTAGCAACTACGGCACTGTGTGTTCAGCTACGGGGCTGAAGTGGTAGTCACCACCTGAACCGGCATCGGGAATGTCTTATAAGGTGTATGTCCTAATTCCTCTTAAGAATATGAAGGATGCATTGACCCCAGAGATTCAAGGATCGGACCTATCGATTCCCGGGCGTGATTCTTACCCAACA
>CANYLF012204484.1:0-11078 GCA_948193215.1 Bocquillonia castaneifolia
TGCTGTTTTACGAAAATGAATTGAAGAAGATCGAATTTTTCAATTATGGGCAAGTCTTGGTCCTGAATTTGAAGATTTGAGGTGCCATATTTAAATGAATGCTGAAATTCCATCTTTGAAAAGTTTATGTGCAACTATTCAATGAGAGGAAGTTCATCGACAAGTTATGGCCCGTGAATCTGCACCTAGTGTTCCAGATGTCCGTGCTTACATTGCTCATCAACCATCTAACAACAAATCTTATAAAGGCATGCGACCGGATTTAAAATGTGAGCATTGCAGTGGGCATTCAATTAATCATTGTACTCGTCAAAATCCTCCATGGGATCGTCATCCTCCCACAAGGTTGAAAGATTGTGTTACCGCTACCGCTAAGCACCCTCTCACTAAAAGTTTGACTTATGCAAGGTTGTATTCTTCACACAAAGAATTTCATACAGCTATTTCAGATGTTCATGAGCCCAAAAGCTTTCAAGAAGCAACCTCTCAAGCTGTGTGGAGGACTGCTATGGCGGAAGAACTAAAAGCACTTGCTGAATATAACACCTGGAGCATTATATCTCTTCCCAAAGGAAAACATGTCGTTGGTAGTCGTTGGGTATTTAAAATCAAGTTCAATTCTGATGGAACAGTTGATCATCATAAAGCTCACCTTGTAGCCCAGGGGTTTACTCAAAAAGTTGGTGTTTGACTACAAGGAAACATTCACTCCGGTGGCTAAGATGACTACCGTCAGAGTACTTTTGTCCATTGTTGTTAATAATGGATGGCCTTTATTTTAGATGGACATTAAGAATGCTTTCTTGCACGGTGATCTTGAAGAAGAAGTGTTCATGAAACTTCCACCTGGTCATCCACAAAGTGGTAATCCAAACTTGGTATGTAAACTCCATAAATCGATTTACGATTTGAAGCAAAGTCCTCATGCTTGGCATGCAAAGTTGAGTTCTGCACTCAAAGCTGTTGGTTTTTTAAAGAGTTCAGTTGATTCTTCATTGTACGTTCAACTTGGAGATGTTAACAAACTGATGGTACTCATTTACGTTGATGATATTATCATAACTGGAAATGATGCTGATTCCATTGCCCAATTGAAGAAGAACCTTCAGCGTCAATTTTCTATTAAGGATCTTGGTCCTTTAAAATACTTTCTTGGGATTGAAATGGCAACTTTCAGCAAAGGGATTTTTCTTAATCAGTGTAAATATATTTGGATCTACTTAAAGATGCTAATATGTTGCATAGTAAGCCGGTGGCCACTCCTTTAAATAGTAAACTAAAACTTGATTCAATGGGAACAACTCTTGATTCACTAAGTGATTGTAAGAAACTTGTAAGGAAGCTTATTTACTTTACGATAATGCGACCCGATATCACTTTCGCTGTAAGTCTCATTAGTCAATATATGCATGCTCCTATTGTTACTCATATATGTATGGTTAAACGAATTTTGCTTTACCTAAAAGGAATTATAGGTCGCGAAATTGTCATGACTAAGAATGGTCACACCAACATTATGGGATATACTGATTCGGATTGGGCTGGAAATACTTTGGATCGCAGATCAACTACAGTTATTGTATGTTTGTTGGCGGTAACTTAGTGTCATGGAAAAGCAAAAAACAACATGTTGTTGCTCCGTCTAGTGCTGAAGCTGAGTATCGCGCCATGGCCACTACTGCTTATGAGTTGGTATGGCTTAAGAGTCTTCTCGCTGATTTAGGCTTCCCATGTATTACACCAATGACTCTCTTTTGTGATAATCGAGCTGCTATGCATATTGCCTCCAACCCTGTGTTCCATGAAAGAACAAAGCATATTGAAGTTGATTGCCATTATATTCGTCAACAAGTTCAGTCTAATCTTATTCAGACTCATTATGTGTGTACAAGGGACCAACTTACTGATGTGTTTACTAAAGTAATGTCTTCTGCCCAGTTCCATTTGCTCTTACGCAAGCTTGGATCCATCAATCCTTTGGATCCTACTTGAGGGGAAGTGTTGGAGATATTAGAATATTGTGTGTATATATTACTTGATATATGTTTCCTGGTTTCCTAGTTTGGTTGTACCATATATGGCTAATTTATGTAAATACAGAAGTCAAAGATTTTCCATATGTCTAGGCTAAGTTTAGGTGATTGCCTTTATATCTAAGCCTTCTGGTTTGCTATATATACCTGTACGCTGTTCATAATTTATATAATAGAAATATACAGAGTTATTTTACTCTAAAAGTTCTCTTTTTAATTTCAAATATAAACGTAAACTATAACTTGATATTTAAATAAAATAAGAATTTTTTTTTTATTTTTTTATATCTTTGGGCTTCTTTCATTACATATCAAAATAAATGAAACATTTTATCAAAATAAATGAAACATTTTAAAAAGATTAAGAAAATCTCATTAGAAGGAAAAAAATAAACTGATTGAAAATTTTGCTTATAAGAGACTGGCATGAATAACTTACACTAATAGTATAATTCATTTTTAACTAAACATTTTATTATCAAGAATGAAGCTGAAAAGGTAAATATTAATATATTTAGGGTTTTTTTAAAGGTATATAATTATTTTAGGTTTAATTAGGACTTTTAAGTAATGAAAAATAAAAAAGGAAGAAATTAAAAATAAGGGGTGAGAAAATGCATGACCTAACTCTTTTTAGTGAATAAATTAAAAAAATTTGGAACGCCAAGTGGCGAGCTCCTGGATAGACTTTTTGAGGGATACTCTATATATATATATATAGAAACTCAATCATAAACTCATTGTTAAAATCATAAAATTAATCTTAGAGTTTCACCTAATGATTAATTAAACAGTTCAAGCTATATATGATATTATGTCAAAAAATCATTTCACTCGAAAATTTAAACTATTAGATGTAGTCTTAAGAATAATTTTATGACTCTAACGCTCATGATTTTGAAACCAAGTCTATCAGACTAAATTCTTGTACGAATTGTTCTTTTTATAGACATCCGATCATGAGACCAACAACCATACAAATTTATTTACATTAGCATATACAAACAAGTCTGATCTTCTATTTCATCCTTGGATATTTTTAATGGTTTTTTTTCCTCTGATATAAATTGGAAATGGAAGTGGGTTTAGTTTATGAATGAGAGAGGAGATAGGGCTGCGTAGAAAAAGTATTCACTTTCAAAAAACCTTTAATTATTTAAACATTTCTTTTCGATGTGGTATTCTGATCTGTAGCATAAAGCATCTCATGAAAGAATCTCATCCCCAACCTCTTCAGCTCATCAGTTATCTAATATCACTTTTATTCAACAAAAAGATACATATATCCTTTTAAATAAATTTAATTGATGATCGATTTTTTTTTTTCAAATAAATATCCAAACTTGCTTTTCCATATATAATAATTGCATATTTAGGGTTGTTTTGGTCCGCGGTTATAATCCAGTTAATCGACGGATGGTGGATAACAGATAGCAGACTATGGACAGTTGACAGCGGACAATTATAAATTCTAACATTTCAGTATTTAGTTATGATTTTACAAAAGCTAGCATTTTTTTGTAAGTGGGTTACTTTTATTAAAACGACTAATAGAATTAGTCACAAACAAAACTTAAAAAAGAAAAGTCTCATGGCATCTAATCACATCATTTGCAGAGTAGGGAATAAAAACGCTAACATTTGAAATATTCATCCGCTATTTTTAAAACAATTTATCAAACACTTAAATTTAACGGATAAAATTTCAAACACTAAACGCTACCTCAATCCGCTCAACAAAATGGACACTTAGTAGGGAATGTCTCATGTTCCGAAAAATACAAAGATATTATAATCAATAATGTTAGATATTAATGGAACCACACATAAGAGTCTTGATTAAGAATATCCATAGCACATCCACTCATACAAAGCTAACTTAGCTAATTCATTTTATCTTTAACCACATTTTAGTTTTATTTCATTCTTTAAAATTTGTAAATTTATTTGGGAAATTTGCATATATACCTAAAAATGCTGAACTAATTGGTAAAATATCTCAACCATTAAATATTGACATCTTTACCCTCAAACACTAATTAATTAGCAAAAATACCTACTTAATACTGGAATAAAAAGCTGAGCTAAATTTAGCTAAAAGACAAAAACTGGAAATCATAAAAAGATTTCATAATTATTTTTCTCTCCCCTAAAAACAATTCACGCTGCACAAAAAACAAACAAATGATTTTCTCTCTCTAAAAACACTTTGAGAAAGATTCCACAGTGATTATTGTTTCACTATTTTTCAGTGCATGTCTTTGATGCATATGTAGTATTTCTCTAAGGTTTTATTATTTATTTTCACTACGTTTTCATTAGTATTTTCATCATTGTTTCCCTAATGTTTCTCTATTATTTCATTACGTTTTCATTAATGTTTTCATTTGTAGTATAAAAGGTACACTTAATATCATATCTCTCTTTTCTTGTGCTGAAACGGTCTAGTGAAACATGAATGAAACATACGTGAAGGAACCTAATGTTGAAGCACAAAATTTTTATAATATGATTCGAGCTACTGATAAATCGATTTATGAAGGTAACTCGAATCATTCTCAATTGTCTGCTGCTGTGAGGATGTTGGAAATAAAGTGTAGACATAAGTGCTCATAAGCATGGTTTGATGACATGTGTGCATTTCTGTAGGAGTTACTGCTGGCTAATAATTTGATGCCTCGTGGTTTTTATAGCACAAAGAAGCTGGTGAAAGAGTTGGAGCTACTGGTTGAAGTCATTCATTGCTGTGTGAACAACTGCATGATATATTGGGGTGAAGATAAAGATTTGAATAGTTGTAAGGTTTATGGCCAAGCCTATTATAAGCAGCAAGCTGTTAGTTCTGGTTGGAGGGTGGTTGTAAGGAAGTTGAAAACCCCACATAAAAAGATGCATTACTTTCCTCTAACACCTCTGCAGACAAGGAAGTTTTTTCTCAGAGCCTGAGCCATGACTAACAACTGCGGCACTGTATGTTCAGCTGTGGGGCTGAAGTGGTAGTCGCCACCTGAACCGGCATCGGGAATATCTTACAAGTTGTACACCCCGATTCCTCTTAAGAATACGAAAGGCGCATTGACCCCAAAAATTCAAGGATCCGACTTATCAATTCTTAGCATGTGATTATTTACCCAATACTCCTAGTGTTATACCAACCTTTATCCCTTCTAACAAAGTAATAAAACACATATAACAATTATAACCCACCTTTTACATACAAACATGCAAGATTGAGTTTATAATAACAAACAAGAGTTAATTTTAATGATTACCAACCATTATTAAGGTCAATTTACATGCATAAGTGATAACAATACATAACAAAGCAACTTAGCAACACAACCTAGGGTTTCTACCGTTTTAGCCTAAGAATATTACCAAATAAGCATTAATAATCAATTTCATGCAATAACAAATCTAAATAATTACCAAAGAAGGTTCAGAAGCTTACCTCGTCATTGCATTCCACGTGAAAACTACTGTACACAAGCAATCCCAACAAAATAGCACAGAAGGAATAACAACAGGGACCAACGCCACTCAGGAGATTGGCGTTTGGGCCCAACGCCACTTACCCACAGGCGTTTGGGCCTAACGCCACTCCTGCTTGTGGCGTTGATGGCTTAATGACATGCAGCATGCACAGTTCAATGAAAAACATAATTTTTAGGGTTTATCAAGCCCCAAAAATGATCAAACAGAGACGAAAACTCATAGAACAAACATCAAAATACACAAAAATGCATGAAATATGGCAAAACAACCTAGATCTAATCATGGAATGCACTAAAACCCAAAAGGATGCAAACTTTACGTACAAAACATCAAAAGATTCAATCTTTAAACATAAAATGTGCAAAAGATGCAAACTTTATTCATAAAACAATAAAACAATATAATTTCACATGTTAATATGCAAAGAAATAAACTTTATTCATTAAAACATGCAAAGATAACAACTTTACACAAAAAGATGCAACCTTTATGCATTAGAATTCAAAAAAACATGATTTTTATGCAAAAGAAACAATCTTTATGCAAAAGGAATGATTTTTACATAATAAAACATGAAAAGAAAAGATTTTTATGCATGAAAAATATGTTAATAACATCAAATATATCAGATCTGATCATACAAAGATATAAACATGCAAAAGAAGTAATTTTTAACATTTATTGATGCATGAACATGGCATTTAATCAAAGGAATCATGCAAAAACATTATTTAAACATGTAGAACAAAAGAATACAGTAAAAACAAATAAAACAATGAATCATGGCATGCAAATCATGAAAACAATGAAAATGCAAAGGAAAAGATGACTTACCTCTCAAGTAGTTGATTCAGAAGCGCTTGATAACCCTCAGATCTAGTTTGAGTGACTTTAGTATTGCTTTTTAATGATTAGAGATTGCTGGAGCCTTCTTTGAATACATTTGAAGCTTCAAAACACCTTTTGTATAGAAAAGATGACACCTTTGATGAGTTTTTGTGTGAAATAATGCCTAAATTAAGTGTTTTATTCCATGAAGTGAACTTAGAATGTTAGTATCATGAACTAAACCCTAAATTCGTATGTACGGTTGTCAACCCCCTAAAACCTAGTTTTAGACGTGTATTTATAGCCGTAATAGCTTAAAACTTAAGCTAGGGTTACCATAATCACTTTCCTAATGAAATTTAATGACTTGAGCTCAAAGCAAAGGCTATTTTGGTCAAAAATAGTCTTCCAGGGCTTTGGGACGCATGTACGGCTCAAATAGGACATTTTGAGCCAAAACAGGTTGAAAACTGGGCTTTCTTGTGGCGTTGAGTCCAACACCAGTCATATGAGTGGCGTTGGACCCAACTCCACTTAAAAGTGTGGCGTTGAGCCCAATTCCACTCAGAAGAGTGGCGTTGGGCCCTTTTGGGCCTCCAAACGTCTGATTTTGCAAAAACTTATAACTGAGAAAACGTGAAAAATGGCCTCAACTATCAACTAGTAAAATTTCAAATCATTCTGATACTTGTAAAGAAAGTTAAGATGAAAATCATCCAAAAAATGCACAGTTAATACTTAAAACTGAAGTTTTAGAAAAATCGTGCAACTGTAGGCTTAGAAAATGATTTGAATGCGTCTATGCAATCTCTAAAAAGTAATTATCAGCTCAATTCATGCTATTTAAAATATGAACAATCATCACTGGGCCTCCAAGTCGCTTCCATATTCCTGCATCAAAAATTAGGTGTTAACAACCTCATCTGCAAAGGTTGTATGTATCATCGGCAACTACCAGTGAGATGAGATGGCATACAGAGCATGTGATGGAAGATGGAAAGATGTGTCACCCATCTGACACCCCAACATTGAAGCATTTTGACAAGAAGTTCCCTGATTTTGCTTCGGAGGTTCGGAACATCTGTTTGGGTTTTTTCTTAGATGGTTTTCAGCCATTTGGTCAATCGGGACAACAATATTCCCTATGGATTATGGTTGTAACATCGTATAACTTGCCTTTAAACTTGTGCAGGAAGGAGGAGTTCATGTTCTTAACTGTTTTAATCCATGGGCCAAACAATCCGAAGGGGAAGATTGATGTATTCATGAAACCGCTAATACAGTAGTTGAAAAGTTTATGGTCTGTGAGGGTTCAAACTTATGATGTTGCGAAGAAGCAGAATTTTCAGATGCGAGCTACGTTAATGTGGACAATAAATGACTTTCCTGCTTATTCAATGATGTCTGGGTGGAGTACTGTAGGGAAGACAACATGTTCTCATTATATGGAAGATTTTGATTCTTTCAGACTTCCTTTAAGCAGAAAGCAATCATGGTTTGACAACCATAGAAAATACTTACCCTTGGATCATGATTATAGACGTAACACTAAAGACTTTCGAAAAGAGGTAAGAGTCAGGAAACTATTGCTAGAGGTTAAATCAGGGCATGATATTCTTCGGGAACTTACTAACATTGGTTTGATGAAGGTGATTGAAGTTGATGCCCAAGCAGTGAATGATGCACTTAATAAGACTTATGGAAAGAACAAGAGAAGTTTCTTCTGGGATTTGCCTTATTAGGCTGAACATTTACTCAGACACAATATTGATGTTATGCATATAAAGAAACGTGTTTGACAACATCTTCAATACAGTGTTGAATATTCTTGGTAAAACAAAGAACACGAAAGAGTCTAGAGATGAATGGAATATGTTCTGTAATCGCCCGAGTTTTTCAATGAAGCCAGATGGTTCGTTTGAGAAAGCCCCGTATAATATAAACAACAAGGCAGCTCGGAAAAAACTGTTAGAATGGATTAAAACACTGAAGTTCCCAGATGGATATGCTTTGAATTTAGAGAGGTGTGTGGACATAAACAGGATGAAAATGTTTAGGATAAAGAGCCATGACTGTCACATCTTGTTGCCAATTACCTTTTGAGAATTGTTGCCTAACAAAATATGGGAGGTAATAACCGAACTATCACTGTTTTTCAGACAGCTCACAACATCCTCATTGAAGGAAGATGTGTTGACACAATTTAATAAGCAGATTCCTGTTATCTTACGCAATTTGGAGAAAATCTTTCCACCGAGTTTCTTTGATTCAATGGAATATCTTCGGGTGCACTTGACTTATGAAGCTATGATTGCAAGTCCTGGGCATTACCATTGATGTATCCACCTGAAAGGTGCGTAATTATTAAGAAATATATAATCATATTAATTTATAACAATATAAATAATTAATTAACACAATAATTATATGCATGTAGATACTTGAGGAAGCTAAAGAACAAAATAATGAATAAAGCTCAAGTGCAAGGTTCCATATCCATTGGATACTTGATGGATGAAGATGCAAAATTTGCATCATTCTATTTCAAAGAGGGAGATCCGACTTTTCCAGAAAAGGAAAAGCGAAATGGGGTGCAAATCGATGATGATCTCCCTGATGAAATGTTTGAAATATTCAAGCCTTCTGGTAAACCCATTGGTGCTGAGGGAAAACGGTTTTTGGGAGATGATGCATATAAAGCAGCTTAGTTGAATGTCCTATTGAATTGTCTTGAAGTTCAACCTTTCATCGAGTAAGTATATATATACACTTCCAATTAATTTCTTTCCTTTAATAATTAAATCCATGAACTTAATGTCATTTAATTACTGTTTGTAGTATGTTTGCTGCTGAAACTTGTCAGTGATATCCAACCTTAAATGATGAAGGAATCAATGCCATGACATAGAATGAATTCTGTGATTGGTTCGAGAAATACATATGAATTCCTTAAATTTCTTATGTTCATATATCCATTTAAATTCCGTAATTTAGAATGTTGCTTTAACGTACGTTGAATGATTTCTTTTCCACAGGTCAATAGACCCTCGACCAGCATAAAAAATCATTATCTTCAATCCTTATCTCGTGGTCCCTTAAGACAAGTCAAAACTTTTAACGGTTACTTTGTAAACGGCTTCAGGTTCCACACGTATGAGTATGGGCAATATCGAGCCACGAATAATAGTGGTGTTTGTATTAAGGGCACTGCCTATTCTGTGGATGAGAGTGACTATTACAGAACTCTCGTTGAAGTGGTAGAGTTGGAATTTCAAGCCCTCTCCATCAAAAGAACCGTTTTGTTCAAGTATGAGTGGTACAATCCTACACAAAATTCTTATACAATGATACATCCTCGATTTATACTTGTGGAGGTTGTTTAAGTGTGAGTGGCACGATCCTACACAAAATTCTTATACAATGATACATCCTCGATTTAAACTTGTGGAGGTGCACGAAAGAAAGTGGTTCAATAAGTATGAGCCTTTTGTGTTGGCAGCACATGCTTCACAATTTTATTATTGTACGTATCCGGATGTTAAAAGGGATAGAAAGAATTGGATAGCTGTGTGTAAAATAAAACCTCGAGCAGTCATTGATGTTCCTGCTACCACAAACACTGATATAATCGAACCACCTTTTCAAAATGATGACACAGAAGAAGTCCGCTTTTAGCCGTTATCGATGATGATGATGTGGTTTTAATAGCAAGTTATGATGTTACTGATGAGGATGTTGAATAACAGATTGTGGAAAATGAGGAGCATCAACTTCTGAAGAAGACGAATTTGAAACAGATGTTATAACATCTGAAGATGATGAACCAACATATGACGACACCAATGATGATATGTGAAATATAACTTTTGTAGTGTACATTTTTGTACCAAATTTTGTAACATTTCTTTATTTTTGTCAATTCTGTTTGTACTATATAACTTTTGTAGTGTATATATTCGGCTTTTATATATACTTTTATCTTTTTTGCATTATATTATATTATATTATATATTAAAATTATATATTATATATACATAATATATTAATAATATATATATATATATATATATATATATAACATATAATTGTGGACAAAATTAATAGTAATAATTTTTTAAAAAAATAATTAGCGACACACTGGTGACTCAATAGAGACAAACACTGCATTTCAATGTTCGTCGCTAATTAGTCGCTATTTTGTCAATAAATCAGCAATCAAATTGGCGACTAATTCCAGGCACACACTACAAACCCTATTTTGTTTTTCTTTAGTCGCTAAAAAGTCTCTGAAACTTTGTCTCCATTTTGTCTATATTTAGTCGCTAATTGGAGACTAAAAATTAGTCTCTATTTAGTATCCAAATTAGTGACTAAACATGTCGGTTTGTCGTCACTTCGATTCGCGACAAAACAAATAGTGACTAAATATGTTAGTCTCTATTTAGTCGCTAAAACGCGTTGAAATCCCTATGGCAACCAAGAAGGGGGGTGAATTGGTTATTTATCAAAAAAGAAATTAAATGCTCAATTAAAACTTTTAATGAAATAGGGGAAGCAATTCAATTACTTAAACACAAGACAATCAAAGCAATTGAATAATAAATCAAGATTAATTAAGCAAATAAATAAATCAAGCAAATAAAGCAATTAATCTCAATCAAATTTAATCAAGAATAAATTAATATGAAAATGTAAATAGAGTAGGGAGAAGAAAATCAAACA
>CANYLF012204634.1:0-13031 GCA_948193215.1 Bocquillonia castaneifolia
GTTCTCTTTTCAAAACTTTGATAATCGAATGTGTATTTGTTTAGCAGTTTTTAATATAGAAATAAATATGAAGAAAGTGAGAGATAGAATAATTTTGCATAACATTTCAATTTATGTTAAATTTCAAATGAAAACACTTACCAGTAAACATCATTATTTATGAGAATAGTTGTCTTGTGTTTATTGAATTGAATATTTTAGAACACCGCACATAATAAACTAAAGAGAAGAAAAAGAAATGAGAATGTTATTATGAATTTTGGAAATATATGTGTGTGTGTGTGTTTGTGTAGTGTTGAGATGAATACTATAAAGTGCTTCACATAATAAATCAAAGAGAAGAAAAAAAAGGGCATGAGAATCTAATTGTATTTTGATAATATATATGTGTGTGTAATCCTATTTATTATTCTTGTGTGAAAATAGTTTTGAAAAAGTTGATTGATAAAAATATTTAATTTTTCAGAGAATTATGAAGTTAAATCGGGTGATCTAATAAGTGTTTAGCATTATAAACAATATATTCTATCCAAGATATATCAAATGAATATATCTAAGTTTGAAGGTGTGATTCATTTTGGGTGAAATTTGAAATTGAAGATGTGTTTTTTTTTATTGCGGGGGAAATTTGATCAAACGATTTTAGAAACTCTTTTAGGATCTAAACAAGAAAAAATAGAATGAAAAATAAATTTTTATATCAAGTATAATAACTAAAAAAAGCTATAAAAATTATATATAATTGTATTTACCTTGTGATAAAGTCTCACTAATATCGACATTCATTTTCATTATAATATTTTCTAAGTGATGTAGTTTTTCATCTTTTAATAATGACTAAATTATGGTACAAACTTGTGTTTCATCCCTGAAGAAATGTCTCAAAAATACTTCAATAAAAAATAAAATTTACAAATAAATAAATTCAAGCAAAACAAATGCATAAAGTTTTACAAAACTTCAATTTATAAGAAGGAAACTAGCAAAAATATTCATCAATGGCTTAGAAACTCAAAAGACAAATATTGAAAAAAGAAACACTTTGAATATAATAAGTTAAGAATTACTAACATATATAAAGGAAGCAAGGAATATGATAGATTAATAAACTTAAAGGACAAACATTAAAGAAAGAAACGTTAGGAATATAGTAGGTTAAGAACCATTAAAAATGTGATAGGTCAATGACCATTAACATCTATATCAAAACTTTAAAAACTTCAAGCAAAAAAAAAGGTAATAAAAAAACTATCATTTTAGGTGTCATTTTTTTAAACATGCAAAAATTTTATGTGACAATTTCTAAATCCTTTAATTTTAAGTAGTTTATACAAATTCGTACAAAGGACAAATTCAAGAGACTCCTGATACGAATCACTCCTTCAAGCTCAAAAGGCCTAAGATGCCCATTTCATGTTAGGCTCACGTTAGCCCATTATATGTCCTGACACCTTGAATCCTAAGTCAAGGGGGACTCTCTAATCACAAAGGGGGGTTCCTAATCCAAGAGGGACTCTGACTCACTACAGAAAAGGAAGACTCTAAAGCCTATTAGGACAAGGATTCCTAGGCTTAAGGGGATTGTTCCTACCACTATATAAACCCCTGCCATCCAGGGTATCAGGTATCGTTCTCTCATTCTAATAAATTCATAGCTCTCAAGAGAATATATCTAACTTGAGCGTTAGAGTCAAACCCCGGGGACCACCACAAGTCTCTCTTTTTATGTAGGTTAGGGTAACTCCGGTGATCATACCATCTCAGGGGAACCTCAGGCTAGGTTTTGTTCTTGGAGAAAAGTCCTACATGTTTCATTGGTGCGGTGAGCGTGGACTGTTTTTAATTTAAAAATAGTTCATCATGATGAATAATGACCCCCCCCCCCCCCCAATGGCGTACCTCCTAGCTTCTTTGGCTCAGGAAAACTTCCGGCGTGGATGCCACAACCACCCAGAACTGCTCAGGGGACTCTCCCCACTCAACAACCACCTAGGTTTTTAGTTCCCGCTAATAATCAAACTCCTCAACATACTTTAACTCTGGGGATACAGAATCCTCAAACTCTAGGATTCCCACCCCTTCCATTAGGAACTCCTCCTATCATACCAGATCCACCGGCAACCTCCATGCCGCTGCTGGTTCCTCTAGCTCCATTAAGGCCTCCAGGAACAGATTTCAATGTTCCTTATTTACCTCCTCCACCTATTTATCATCCAAGCCTTACATTCGTTCCAAATCAAGGAATTCTCATTCCCTAACCTAATAATGACAGTCCCCCTCCACCGGGAGTGCCGGCTTAAACTAATATGGCTATACTTCAAGGGCACCATGAATATGTTCCCCACTTCATTCCGCCTCCTGCGCCTCAAGGAAACAATTTGATGATGAAAGGAAAGAAGGGGGGAATGACCTGGATGATTCATCCTCCCATCGTACCAACACAAGGGGAAGGGAAGGAAGTAGCATGATTAGCGCAGCGAATGTAGCCAGAATTTTGGATGAAGCATGTCAGAAGTTTAATGACAAAATTCAGGATATTAAAGGCTGGATAGAAAAAAGGGACAAATAACCCAAAAAGAAAACTAAGAAGAAAAAGGAGAAAGTTGCCCCTTCTGTCCTGGAGATCAAGGAAAAAGCACCTAAAAGGGGAAACGAACAGATAGAAAGAGAAATCATACAGAGGGTGGAGAAGGAGGAGGGTGAAATGGAAAAAATAGAAAAATAAGTCAGAGAAGTCATTGACAAGATGGGCATGCAAGATTTTAATCCTGGGTTCAATTTAAAGAATGAGTCACCCTTGGCTCAACATATTCTAGATAAAGCTTTACCCAAAGGATTTAAGTTCCCCACATTAGACATTTATTCTGGAAGGTTCGATCCTGCAAGTCACGTCTATAAATTCCAGACATCTATGAGTGTCCAAACTAATGAGGACTACATATGGTGCAAATTCTTCCCTACCACCTTACAGGGGAATGCCGTTGATTGGTACAAAACACTACGCCCTCACTCTATACACTCCTTCAGATAGCTCGCCACTACTTTTAGGCAGAGATTTGTAGCTTCCATCCAATAGAGAAAGGTGTCGGCAGACCTATTCTCAATACAACAGAGGGAAGGCGAACCCTTAAGGAAATTTATAGAGCGGTTCAATGATGAGATCGCCAAGATTGAAGATCTGAACCAAGGCATAGCTTGCTCTGCTATGCTCCATGGTACAACAAAATGAAGAATTCAGGAGGGAACTATTAGCCAAGGCTCCTAATAATGTAGAAGCCCTAATGGCACTCGCCAACACAGCCATAAGGGTGGATGATGGTCAGTATTATTTAAAGAAAATGAAAAAATACAAGAGAGAGCTTTCCCCAAGGGAAGACAGGCAATCCCTAAAAGGGAGCAAAAACTCTGGAGGTAATAATGGGTCTAAGAGTTCTAATCTCTCCAAATACAGACCCCTTAATACATCTAGGGAATGAATCCTTATGCACATCAAAGATAATGGAGAAAGGATAGAATGGCCAAGGAGGATGAGCTCATACACTACTAAGAGAAGGGATAATGGCAAGTACTGCCAGTTCTATAAAGATGTAGGCTATGATACAGAACAATGCAATCACTTGAAGAAAGAAATTGAAAAGCTCATTCAAGCTGGGTCCCTTAGGCGATTTGTCAAAAGGGATGATCATGATAGACCCGCCTATGATAGAGAGTATCGAAGAAATGATAGAGAGACAGAGAGGCATGATAACAGGCAAGAAGAAAGGCCTAGAGCGCAAATAGGCGATAGAGGAGAATATAGAAGGAATGACAGAAGACAAGAGAGGAGGCAAGACCACAGAAATGATGAAAATAGTGATGAAGCTGAAGGTGATCGAAAGGTTAGAGGGGAACCTGTCAAACACATATATGTGATTGCAGTAGGAATCGTAAGAGGTGATAGTTCTACCAAGAGAAAAAGATCAACCAGGTCCGTTTATTCTGTCAATTGAAAGGCGGTTCCAACAGAATAGATTGGAACGGTTCAAATTTCAGCAGTAGATAAAGGGGCAACCGTAACCCCTCATGAAGATGCTTTAGTAGTCAAAGCCCTAATTCATAATTGCATGGTCCATAATATACTAGTGGACACAAGGAGTTTAGTGAATCTCCTCACTTTGAAAGTATTTGATAAAATGGGGTTATACCAAGCCAAGTTATCCCCCATCAACACTCCCCTGGTAGGTCTAGGGGGCAAATCAACAGCAATCGTGGGTTCGATCAAGCTGGAAATAGAATTGGGCGAAGGAGACATAACCAAGGCATTGCAAGCAGAATTTATGGTGGTCGATATCCCCTTCGCATACAATGCTATCATTGGGTGACCCATTCTCAATGAAACATATGCTAGCATTTGCATACAATATTTGCTCTTAAAGATCCCTACCTCAAAAGTAGAGGCGATAATCAAAGGTGACCAGAGGCAAGAAAGGATCGCCTATTGTCAGGCATTAAAAGGGGTGTTCTCAACCATTGTTATAGAAGAGAATATCCAACAAAAAGAAAACAAAGCCGAACCCATAGGGACCATTCGAAAAAGAGCCCTAGGGTTAGGCAAAGAAATAAAAGTTGGAGAGATGGACCCAGGGATCCTACAAGAAACGTTGCAAACACTATCAGAATTCCAAGACACTTTTGCCTGGACTGAGGATGAGCTAACAGGGGTTAGTAGAGAAGTCATGGTCCACAAGCTAAACATCGATCCGGCAATTGCCCCCATTGTACAAAAGAAAAGGAAACATAGCTGGCCCAAACAGATCGTCATAAATGAAGAAATTAATAAGTTAATGAAGACATGCATAATCAGGGAAGTCCAATACCCTGAATGGTTGGTGAATGTAGTAATGGTAAAGAAGCTTAATGGTTCATATAGGATGTGTGTGGACTTTACTGATTTGAATAAGACGCACCTAAAGGATAGCTATCCACTACCACAATTGATCAATTGGTAGACTCCACTGCAAGCCATCAGTTATATTCACTAGTGGATACAAAGTATGGATACCACCAGATACCAATGCACAAACCAGATGAAGCCAAAACTGCCTTCACCACTCATGAAGACACGTATTGCTACACTAAGATGCCTTTTGGCTTTAAGAATACAGGAGCCACCTTTCAAAGGATGGTCAACAAGATGTTCAAAGATAATATAGGTAGAAATGTAGAGATCTACGTGGATGATATGATCGTCAAATCAAGGCTAGTAAAGGGGCATCCTAAAGACTTAAGAGAAGTCCTGAAAATTCTCAGAAGATTCAACCTTAAGTTAAACCCAAAAAAGTGTGTCTTTGGGGTTAAATCAGGCAACTTCCTGGGTTTCATGGTGTCTCAAAAAGAGATCGAGGCTAACCCAGGCAAGATCCAGGTGATCATAAACATGGAATCGCCCAAAACACTTAATGAGGTTCAAAAACTCAACGGGCGAATCACCGCCCTGGGGCAATTCATTTCAAGCTCGGCTAAACGATGCCTCCCATTCTTCAAGACTTGAAAGATCCTAAAAACTTTCAATGGTCAGATGATTGCTCAAAGGCCTTCCAAGAAATCAAGGCATTCTTGACATCTCCCCCATTACTGAGTAAGCCAATAGAAGGGGAAACCCTGTACCTTTACTTAGCCACCACGGAGGAAACAGTGCAGCAGTACTTATAAGGGAGGAAGATGATGAACATTTACCTATCTATTACATCAGCAAAGTATTACACGAAGTTGAGCTCAATTACCCGAGGTTAGAAAAACTAGCCTTTGCACTATTAATAGCAACACAAAAGCTAAGGTATTATTTCGAAGCACACCTAGTGGTAGTCAGAACTGTCAGCCCCTTGAGAAAGGTGTTATAAAAAACAGAGGCCTCAGGGAGAATCGCCGAATGGGTGATCCATATTGGGAGCTTAGGAGTTACTTACGAACCACGAAAAGCATTAAAAGCCCAAGTATTGGCAGATTTAATGGCAGAGATGATGCTAAGGGAACCCGTGGCCCCCAAGGAAATTTCCCCATGGAAACTAATGGTAAACGGCGCATTCTACTCAGCAGGGGCAGGAATTGGCATCTTAATCAAAGGACCAGACATGATAGAAATCAAATACGTAGCAAAAATAGGGTTCGCCACTTCTAATAATGTGGCTGAATATGAATGCTCATCCTAGAGTTACAAATCACCCTGGAGATAGGCATCACAGATCTGGAAATTTATAGTGACTCACAGCTGGTTGTGAACCAAGTCTTGGGCACTTTCCAAGCTAATGAGGATATGACCAAATATGTCTACATGGTAAAGCAACTTATTGCAGAGGGAGAAAAAAAGAATGATGGCCAGTGGCGAATATCACAAATCCCCAAAATAGAAAATTAGGGGGCAGATAGCATCGTAAGGATGGCAGCAGAGGGCATGGCAATCCCTAATGTACTGATTGAAGAGATAAAATCTCCTAGCATCGCCAAGGCCAATATCCTACCAGTTGAAGATAATAGAGGATGAATGGAACCGATTATCCAATACTTGGAAAACGGCATCCTACCAAACGATCCAAGGGAATCTAGAAGGCTAATGAAGAAAGCCATCGAATACGCTTATAAAGACAGGGAACTGAGAAAGAGGTCCAAAAGCCAGCCTTGGCTTAAATGCCTGAGTGAAATAGAAACAGATTATGTTTTGAGAGAGATTCACAAAGGTATAGGAGCTGCCCATGAAGGGAATAACGTGCTCGCCATAAAAGTGATCCTAAGAGGATACTATTGGCCCACCATAAAAAGGGACGCTAAGAATTTGGTGTCCAAATGTGAGGCATGTCAATTTCACGCCAACATACATCATAGGTTAGCAGAAAACATGACCCCAATTGGGAGTGAATGACCATTCGCCCAATGGGGGATGAACATCCTCGGTCAATTTCTCATAGCCAAGGCATAGAAGAAATACTTAATAGTGGTGATCGACCACTTTACCAAGTGGATTAAAGCAGAAACAGTCCCAACAATCACATCTCAAAGGGTCCAAGACTTCTTTTTTAAAGAGGTTATATGCAGGTTTGGGGTCCCTCAAACTCTCATTATAGAAAATGGAACATAGTTCACCTCCCAATCATTCAGGAACTTTTGTGAGGCTTTTCAAATTGAGCAGAAGTTTTCCTCAATTCATCATCCTCAAACTAATGAATAAGCCGAGTCAGCCAACAGGATCATTCTTCAAGGACTCAAGAAAAGATTAGAGCAAGAAAAACCCAGCTGGGTGGATCATCTATTCAATGTTCTATGGTCTACAGAACAACTCCAAGAGATCCCACAGGTGAAACCCCATTCGCCCTATGTTATGGGTCAGAGGCAGTGGTCCCAGTAGAAATTAGGGAAAGGAACTGCAGAACTGAGGAACTCACACCCATTAACGAGCAAGAGCTTCGAGTAAATTTAGACCTGTTGCCAGAAAGGCAAGAACATGCATATCTGAGAACGATGGCTTGCCAACTAAAAATGGCGCGGTTTCATAATAGGCGAGTCCGAGAAAGAAAATTTGAAGAAGGGGAGCTGGTCCTTAGAAAGAGTGAAGTATCCACACAAGAAACTGGCAAGCTGCATGCTAATTGGGAAGGTCCTTATCAAATAGCCAAAGTAATTGGCAAAGGCGCTTACAAGCTTAAAACACTTGCAGGGGCAGAAATCCCCAGATCATGGAATGTGGAACACCTCAGAAAATTTTACCACTAAAAAAAGCCTTACAACATCTAAGGCGAGTCAATATCCCTAATAGAAGCTGGGATAACAAAACCTCTGATAGCCACTGAGGTACTTATCTATTTTTATTTAAGTTTTTCTTTTCTTTCATTTAAATTAACAAGCAAATGTAAGGCGAAGGGCAACCTAGCTCAAATCTCCTGGAAGATCAATAAATTTACCATTTGCTAAAATCTAGCTTGATACAACTTAAAAAGACCTTTCATGATAAAGGCAAAATATGGCGAGCTCCTACAGAGAGGCGACTTGTAGCTAAAACACCCTATTAAGACCTCTCACGATGAGGCATAATAAATCACTTTGGGAAAATAAAAAGACCTTAAAAAACTAAGGCAAATATACTACAAAGACCTTTCACGACAAAGACTGTTATCAGCTTTAGGCGATCCCTTATTAAGGGGCGACCTAATAAGCAAATATTTTATTAAGACCTCCAAGATTAAGGCATAATTGATCTCATGAGAAATACAAGACCTTATACACTAAGGCAAAAACACAAGAAGCTATATTCAAGACCTTTTCACGATAAAGGCAGTTATTAATTTGAGGTGACTTCTTAATAACAAATGCTACTAAGACTCCTAATGAAGGCGCATAATCAATAAAGAAGAAAAGAACTTAAAAAGCTAAGGCAAGCAAAGACCTTGGGATATCTAAAGGAAATACATTTAACAACTATGGCGATCTTCAATGCATAATAAAAGCATAAGAAAAGTTTGACAGAAAAAAAGGTGAGTGGACAACAGCCATTATATAAAGAGATTACAGAAAAAGACAAGGTGAACGAAACAAGACGCAATTAAACAGAAAAGCTATTTTAATATTTCATAAGGACAAATACATAAAATTGTTCAAAAATATAAAGAAAATAATTACAAGGATGATCACTCATCCGTATCATCTTCATCAAGGAAGATAGTGTTCATAAAAGAGAAGTCGGAGCCAGAAAATTGATGTTGTGCAGCCTCTCGAACCTTTTTTCGATATTTGATGAGGGTTCCACCAACGGAATGCCTTAGGAGAGCACTTTCATCCTCAAGTTGAGTAACTTTAACCTGTAAAGGCTCAGCACTCGCCTTCAAGTCGGCGTTCTCCTTCTCCAGCTGGTTCGCCCTTTCCATTAATAATTGCAACTGGGCTTCGAGATCAGCTTTTTCCTTGTTGCACTTTTCTTTGATGCACTTCATTTTATCCTGCTCCTTCTTCAGATCAGGATCCACCCCAGATGTCGCCTTATCCACTATGGCATGAACCTGAGCTTGCACATCTTTCACGGCTCTCTTGTGAGCTGAACGCTTCGCCTGATACTTATATTTCATTGTTCGAACAAGGTTCAGTGTCTGAAAAGAATACATAAGAAAAAGTTAGCAACTTAGAATATAAAGAAGAAAAGAAGAAGATATCACATATGAAACAAGAACTTACCGAAAGTTTGTGCTCTTGAACTTGCAAGGCGAGTGAGTTGTGAGTCCACCCTGAAAGACCTTCCATGTCAGCTGGAAGGCTTATTTCCCTGCTTATCAGGGTGACAACTCGGTTATCTTTGATGGTGGGATTCCCCAGCTCATCCACCCATTCTTGAGCATAAGTGCTCACATCAGCAAGCTCACCCTCAGAGCAAGAGGATCCATCATTAATGGTCTCCAACAACTAAGAGCTTTTACTGTTGCAGCTTTCATTCCCACCTTCACCAACCTTTTTCATTTCTTGCTCATCTCGGAGGGTTACTTTTGAGATACTTCAGGCACAGTGCCCTCCGCAGGTGGAGCGGGTTCAGCAGCAGTTGTATTGGCTCCTGAGGAAGGAGTAGTTGATGGGTTTGCCTCGGCAGCTCCAGCTCCTGCTTCGGCCATCATAGCAGCAAAATTGAATCTTGGCATCTATACAGAAATAAATAAAATAAATATAAATCAAAGGGAGAAAAGTATAAATACCATTGGATGGTGAATGGCTGAGTTTGCCAGCTTCAGCTCCTAGGCTGATTTCTTCCCCTTCAGAATCCTCCTCAGATTCATCCGCTAATTGTGGGCCAGAGGGTCTTGTCTTAGGGGCATAATTCTCTCCATAAAGGTGTTTTTTAAGGAGGGTTTCAAGATGGACTATAGGGAGTTCAGAAAAGAATTGGGCAACCTCCACAGAGGTGCTGGCTAACATCCTCACCCATTTAGATTTCTTGAGAGGATTAGACCAGCTATTGGGGATTTGTCCCCACCCTGCTTCATAAGTGACTATGTAAAAGTTGTCTCACCACCCTTTTAGATGGTTCTTGAGACCCTCAAATTTCTTCCTAATAGCCTGAAAGGCGACATAATCAGAAGTGCCTACTCTCTCCACCACGCTATATGCGTTTAGGAAGATTTCGGGGGTTAAGACATAGCCTTTTGGCTGACACATGATTAACGTGGCGGTGAATAGTTTGTAAGCATTTGAGTGAAGGCGAGACAAAGGACAATGTATAGTTTCTAATTTTTTTTTGAAGTGTAGGGTCTAAGGAGAACCTAAGACCACTCTCTATAGACTCCTTATAAACTATTTATTCATTAGGGCCTAGGGTTTGGTTAGCAAAGCTACCCTCAGCGGGTAACCTCACTGAGTAACTCTCTGGGAGACCGTCATACCTAGTGATGAACATATCTAGTTCATCCTCAAGTTGTTTGGCGGGGTGAAGATCTACTGTATCCTTAGGCTATTTTTGGGCCATGTATTTAATTTTGAAGCCTGGAAGAGGAAAAGGTTTAGGGGCGACTTCTGTAGTACTATTACTACAGCTAGATGACTCAGGCTCACTATCTGAGGGGTTGTAAGTTTTATCGTCTAATGGAAGGAAAGGGCGAACTACTTTTAACGGTTTGGGGTTTACAGTGCTAGAAGTGTTTTGAAATGTTGATGTGTTAGCCTGAGGGTATGACCTTGGGCGATTGGTTTGGTTGACACTGTTGGATGAATCAGAGGAAATTGAAACACCAGATGGTCTGCCCTAGGGGGTTGATGTGGAAGATGAAGAGGTTGATATGTAAAAAGATGGAATCACCATGAATGGTCTAAGTCCTACCCAGACAAAGTCCCAAATAAACAATTATCAGATTAAAGAAGACTCACAATTATCGCAACAAACAAAGTAAATCCACAGATGCACTTTTAGGCAAACATTTTGTCAAATACGAGAAAGGCAGTATGAGAAAGGCATATAAACCAGCCCTAAAGTTAAGGGCATTTGATTAATTGCAAATGGATATCATAATGAAACATAGTATACAGGTAATGGCCAACACAAACAAGTCCCAGAACGTACTAAGTGCATAGAGAGCATCAACACAAATCTCATTGACCACAAAAGTGAATGGAAGAATGAAAGAGAAAGGGCATACTATGATTAATAAAGCGTTTTGACTAGCTCGACAGATGGCCTGACGATAGTAGTAAAAATGGCGGTGCGTAGGAGGACAAATGGTGACCGATAGAGCGCTGCAAATTCGATGACAATTGATACCGGCAAGGGAGAAGATGAAAGATGAAAGAGAGAAAAAGGCAAAGACATTGTTGAAGAGAGAGAAAATGGTTGGCTTTTGCAATAAATTAGGGTAATTAAAGAGGGAAAACTGAACGGTTTTCATTTAAAGAGACGTGGACAGTTTCACTTAGGAAACTGAACGGACGTGACTGCTAGTGGGACACGTGTCGACTAAAGCTGTTTCACATTAACTCTAACCTCCAGTAATTTCTGACACTTGCCCTTATAACAGTGATCTCTCAAAAGAGACATGTTTAGCGAAGGCGATTCTCATCAAAAGTTGATATCTAAGAGTTCGCAATTGTTCAAAAGAAGCATTACTGCATGACGGTTCGCCAAAGAATGAAATCACCCTCAAGCTAAGTCTTTGACATTAGCACCGCTAGGGGGGACTTGTGATACGAATCACTCCTTCAAGCTCAAAAGGCCCAAGAGGCCCATTTCATATTAGGCTCACGTTAGCCCATTATATGTCCTAACACCTTGAATCCTAAGTCAAGGGGGACTCTCTCATCACAAAAGAGGGTTCCTAATCCAAGGCGGACTCTGACTCACTATAGCAAAGGAAGACTCCAAAGCCTATTAGGACAAGGATTCTTGGGCTCAAAGGGATTGTTCCTACCACTATATAAACCCCTGCCATCCAGGGTATCAGGTATCGTTTTCTCATTCTAATACATTCATAGCTCTCAAGAGAATATCTCTAACTTGAGCGTCGGAGTCGGACCCTGGGGACCACCCCAAGTCTCTATTTTTGTGCAAGTTAGGCTAACTCCGGTGATCAGACCATCTAAGGAGAACCTCAGGCTAGGCTCTATTCTTAGAGAAACGTCCTGAACGTGTCTTTCTATGAAACATGTTTTGTTTTTTTACAATTGTATCTTAAAAATTACATTAACTTCCTATTTTGAAAAAAAAAGGTGTAACTTGTCAAACTTAGCAAATAGTATAATTTACACAAAATTTAAAATACTGTTTTAATATTTTAAGGAGTGGTACAAGGGAGTAGTTGGACTTGCCTTAAAAGAAGAAGAAACATGGCAAATCAATCACCCTCGTTATTCCTCCCACATTGGTGGAATATAAACTAAAAAAATTCACGGTACGGGAGAGTTAAATAAGAGTGGCAATGTTGTAGTTAAATAGAAACTTTTGCCCTTAAGGTTGTGCGACTCAACGAATACATGTAGACAAACAATGGAAATCAAGCAAAAAAAAAAAAAAATGAAAGAAAAAGAAAACGTGGCAGATATCTAAGATGGTTAAGAACACCTCATCAAATTCTCTAGTGCCTTTTACACATGACTGTTGAAAATCTGGATTGAACCGATGAATTTTGGTCTGGTTCAATTTTAATTTTTGAAATTTTTTTAAATTTTAGTTTGATTTGGTTTATAATTTTTTTTATCAAAAAACAAGGCCAAATAGGAAAATCATAAAAATAAAGATAAAAAAATCAAAACGAACCGAAAATTAAACTTATATAAGACTAATTCAGTTTGATTCAATCTTATTACCATATACTTCAGTTTGGTTCTATTTCAAAGTTTAGAAAAATTCTGATTCAGTTCAATTTGATCATTAACTGATGTACAACCTACTTTGACATGCCATTTATCGTTTAGTATGGGTCCATTTTCCCCTTCGCATGGCCACTTCATTGCCGATATGGCCCCTGTGCGACAAAAGCCGTTTCAATTTGACGACGTATATATGTTCTTATAAGAAGAAAAAGTCGTCTTCTTTTTTT
>CANYLF012204731.1:0-12266 GCA_948193215.1 Bocquillonia castaneifolia
TACATCATTCTCCCTCTCAAGCCACTTGTCACCTTCTAGAACACACTTTCCCTACACTACTCCTCAAACTTATTTCTACTAACTATCTAATCCAACTCTCATACTTCTTTTACAAATAGCTCCCTTAACTTTTCTTACAACAAGGTCCTTACTACCCCAAAATTCCATAAACCTAGATGCTCTCAAAAATTACTCTACCAATCAATATTATGCAATGCATTACACACAATTATAGTGCAAATGATATGATATGATTAAGGTTTATCCCCTAATCTAGAAACTATGCTGTGACAGATAAGAAGGCCAATTTGATAAAGATTGAATCCCCCATCCCTCATAAGGAATATTCAGAATCCTTGCAAGGGAAGAATCATCTAACACAATATCTCGACCCTTAACATAAGATTTAAAGGTATGAGTGTTTGAATTGAAAACAAGATTTGCAAATAACCGCTTGACCAAAAAGGGATAGATTGGCTTATCATCGATCAATAAACTATGCCAACCATGACAATCAAAAAGTTATAACACTCCATGTTTCTCTAGGATAGAAACATCATCTTAGGAATAAGGACATTTTTAACAGACACCTTATTCCAATTGATTTGAGGGGCATTTTGAGAAATAAAATTAAGGAAAAAATTGGTATTCTTATTGAAAGTTGCAAGATATGAAAAAAAACAAAGATGTTTTGTGTAGTAGAGGGTTCTTGTGTGAACTTAATCACCTAATGAATGCAGGAATATAAATGTTCACGAGCCAATAGATTTTTATCAACATATTTTCAAAGAATTTGACTATTTTGATAGTAATATGTTGATGCACATGTCAATAATTATGATTCTCCATTATCTCGAGGAGAAGATCACATGTGTGTTGACAGGAAGAAAAAATTACATCATTTACGTTAGGCTACATTTTCAAACCTCGAGCTGTGAGCACCGTTTTGCTCCCTAAATGACGTAGGTTGTTGACTACAGACACCGTTTAGTTGTCTCTACAAATGCCACAATCAACCTCTCCTGTAATAAAAATTTATCCAATATAGATCAAGCCATTTCACCATTCTCTCATATACAGACCATTATGTTTAATATACCTCTTCAACTATCATAATTTCATCCTCCAAAAACATTTCTAATATCCTTCTTATATACAAACTATCGTATTCTCTGATACACCATTTTAACCATTGTTATCTTCCTTCAAAGGCATTCTTAGATTTCTTAGTACATCTTCTCTTATTCTTATCAGCTTAAAATGAATAAATGAAAATTGATCTCACACACTTCACTATTAGTGAATCACTCAGACATACTCCAAACTAATCCTGACTTCTCATCAGAGATCTCAAGTTATAGGATAAAAACCCTTGATAATAAACCACTTCTCATTCCTGGATACATAGATGATGTGTCTTCATATGAAGAATGTGGATTATTAGAATTATTTAAGCTTCAAGGATGGATGCATCTGCTTACTAATACCAGCCCCATATATCCTGATCTGGTAAAACGCTTCTATGCCAACATTAAGAGAAATCCAGAGACTATGATTATCACATCTTAGGTAAAAGGTTATGTTTTTTACTTTGGAAGAAGGCTTTTTAGCCAAGCTGCTAAATATTCCAGCTCAAGGATGGGTGGTCCATTGCAGACAAGAAGGTTTTGCTTTAGAGCCTGAGCCATGACTAGCAACTACGGCACTGTGTGTTCAGCTAAGGGGCTGAAGTGGTAGTCGCCACCCGAACTGGCATCAAGAATGTCTTACAAGGTGTACACCTCAATTCCTCTCAAGAATACGAAAGGTGCATTGACCCCAGAGATTTATGGATCCAACTTATCAATTCTTAGCATGTGATTCTTTACCCAAAATGCCTAGTATTGTACCAACCTTCATTCCCTCTAACAAAGCAATAAAACATATTACAATTATAACCTACCTTTTACATATACACATGCCATAGTGAGTTTCTAAAAGCAAACAAGAGTTAATTTTAATAATTACCAACCATTATTAGGGTCAATTTACATGCAAAAGTGATATAAACACATAACACACCAAAACAGCAGCACAACCTAGGGTTTCTACCATTTTAGACCTAAAGGATTACCAAATAAGCATTAATATCCAATTACATGGATTAACACGTCTAAATAATTACCAAAAAGGTTCAGAAGCTTACCTCATCGCTGCATTCCATGTGAAAACTACTGGACATAAGCAATCCTAGTAAAACATCACAGAAGAGACAACAACAGAGATTAATGCCACTCAAGAGACTGGCATTTGGGCCCAACGCCACTTACCCACAGGCGTTTGGGCCCAACACCACTCCTGCTTCTCGTATTAGTGACCAGACAGAAAACAGAGAATGCAATTTGACAAAAAAAATAATGTTTTTGGGTTTACCAAGCCCAAAAAAAGCACGTATAGAAATGAAAATGCATAAAATAATCACCAAAACATGTTATAATGCATGAAACATAGCAAAATAACCTAGATCTAATCATGGCATACATTAAAACACAAAAAGATGCAAACTTTACATACGATCATCAAAAAGATTCAATCTTTGAATGTAAAACGTGCAAAAGACACAAACTTTATTTACGAAACAATAAATCAATATGATTTCACATGTTAATATACAAAGAAAACAAACTTTATTAATTAAAACTTGCAAATAAAACAACTTTATGCAAAAATAAACATGTTCATGCTTTAGAATGACATTTATAATGCAGATCTGACATAAAAACATCATTTTAAACATTTTAATAACAAAAAGATGCAAGCTTTACACATGAAACATTAAAAGATCACAACTTCACATGTTAACATACTAAGAAACAAACTTTATGCATGAAATCATACAAAGATGATAACTTTTTTCATTGAGACACAAAAAGATACAACTTTTATGCATGAAAACCCAAAAAACATGATTTTTACACAAAAGATATAACCTTTATACAAAAGAAATGATTTTTACACAACAAAACATAAAAAGAAGAGATTTTTATGCATGAAAAACATGTAAATAACATCAATCATATCAGACCTGATCACATAAACATGTAAACATGTAAAAGAAATGATTTTTAACAATTATAATACATGAACATGGCATTTAATCAAAGTAAACATGCAAAAACATGATTTAAATATGTAAAACAAATGACAACAGCAATAAAATAAATAAAAACCATGAATCATGACATGCAAATCATGATAACAACAAAAATAATGAAAAATAAAGTGACTTACCTCTTAAGAAATCGCCTAGAAGCGCTTGATAACCCTCAAATCTGGTTTGCGTGACTTTTTGATTGCTCTTTAGTGATTAGAGATTGCTAGAGTGCTGCTTCAATGGATTAAAAGCTTCAAAACCACCTCTTGAATGCAAAAGATGACACCTTTAAGAGTTTTTATGCTTGTAATGTGAAAAACCAATGTAAGATAAAGTGTTTTAGCTATGAATGAGTTTTAGAGTGTTATCATAACAAACTAAACCCTAAAATTCTTATGCAATGTCTGCCCCCCCTAAAAACCTAGTTTTAGGCTTGTATTTATAGCCGATTTAGCTTAAAACTTAAGCTAGGGTTACCACAATCAGTTTTCTAATGAAAAACAATGACATGAGCTTAAAGAAAAGGACATTTTGGTAAAAAAAAATGAGTCTAGAGAGCTTTGGGATGCGTGTACAACTCGTACGGGCCATTCCGGGCCAAAACAGCCCAAAAATGGGCTTTCTATAACTGAAAATGACCTACTGGTGTTGGGTGCCCAACGCCGGTCTTCCTTGTGCCATTGAGCCCAATGCTAGTCATATGAGTCACGTTGGGCCCAACTCTACTTGGAAGAGTGGCGTTGGGCCCAATTCCACTCTTTAGAGTGGCATGGGGCCCTTTTGAGCCTCCAAACGTTTGATTTTGTAAAAACTTAAAACTGAGAAAATATGCAGAATGGCCTCAACTATAATCCATCAAAATTTCATGTCATTTAGACACTCATAGAAAAAGTTATGATGAAAACCGTTTGAAAAATGCACTATTTATGATTAAAACTAGATTTTGGAGAAAAACATGTTATGCAAGCTTAGAAAACACTCAAATTGAAGTAATGCAATCTCTAAAAAGCAAATGTCAACTCACTTCATGCTATTTAGAACATGAACGATTATTTCTTGGCCTCCGAGCCGCTTCCATATTCCTGCGTCGAAAATTAGGTGTTAACAGGTTGCCCCCGCTTTGTTGGAGGTATGTAGTATTATCCTATAATATGGAAAATGATGAAAAAGCCAAAACACATAATTTTGAAAAGAATTATGTACCTCGACTTCGGTGTGCGAAGCTTAACCTCAAACCTCGGCTGCCTTGGTTTAACTCTATGGGGATTTACTTGATTTGACTCTTAGGGTTTTGGATCTTGATCTCAAACCTTAGCTGCCTCGACTAACTCCATGGGGAAATATGAAATTCAAGAATACTATCCATGTTAAGAATTGGAATACTATCCAAGTGCAAGAATACTATCTTAGCGAGTAATTCGGAATACTATCCGGATGCAAGAATACTATCTTGGCATATGAGTTGGAATACTATCTAGATGTAGGAATACTATCCTGGCTTGGGAGTTGGAATACTATCCTGGCACAAAGGGTTGGAATACTATCCAGATGCAGGAATACTATCCTAGCTTAGGAGTTGGAATACTATCCAGATGCAAGAATACTATCTTAGGACAAAAGGAGGTTAGAATATAGGAATACTATCCTGGTTGCTCCACTGGGGAGAATCTATTTACTGAGACTTGGTTTCCATAATATTCTTTTCTGGAAAAATGAAATGATGTGTCTTTGATGGACTGACAGTGGAGATATATTTGTCACCAGAACAACTCCATCGGGGAGACAAAATCATTTTGATTATCAGAAATATTTGACTTGGTTATCAACCGAACATTTATCATTAGAATAACTCCACTGGGGAATACAAACTTATTAAGATAGCTCCCTTGGGGAAAATCTTTAATTCTGAAGAATTCCAAAGAAAACTTCCTCAAGATATTGCTGGCGCCATTCCACTAGGGAAATTCATCCCTTTAGACATAAAATTACTACTTATATGCCTAAACTTACTCCAAATATCTTATGGATTTGAAATAGGAAAAGAGATTTTTGAAAAGAAATTTCTATAATGTCTGTCATTTTTTCTATAATCCTTTGTTATCTTCTGTCATTTTGACTGTAATTGACTGTCATTCTTACTAATCCTCTGAAATTTGCCCCCAATTGGACTCAAATTGGCCTCCTTTGGCCTTAATTTTGATTTTGGACCTATTTGCAACAAAACTTCTGTCCTTTTTCAAAAAAATTTTACAGGGACCAAAATAGCAATTTGCCAAATTGGCTATTAAAGTGGTGGGCTGCACTATATTTTGCAAAGAATTTCAATTTTTTTACCCAAACTTCAATTCCTTCTCATTTCTTCATTTCTTAACCAAATGAACTTAAACAAAAGGCAAAATGGCTGATAATCCGGAATTAGAACCCACATGGAACCCGATTAGCCTCTTCCGGGTTAGAGAGGAAGTATTAAGAGCTGATGCAGGTGGAATTCAAAGAGGAGGAAGGATTTCTCCACTGTCAAATGCTAGATTCAACCTCTGTAGCTCGATAGGAGACCGGATAAGTGTCCAAACACTTCAATTTGATTGTATATTGACTGGGTATTGTGAAATTCAAAATTAACCCAAATTGGCTGCCAACTGTATTGCCCTGAGCTTAATGCCACTGTTACGAGTGGCATTGCCGGCAACGCCATTGTATAACCGATGTTGGTTGTAATGCCACTGCTGGAACTGGCATTGAGCCCAGTTCTAGTCCTGGCAATGACTTTGAACTCCGAACAGGCTTCCGATGCATGATTTGATGATTTAACATGTAAAAATAGACTGATATATACAACTTATGAATAATTTAGACATGATTTACACATTTACGGACAAATTATGATAGTGGATGATAAAAATGATAAAATGATGTTAGGAAATGATATTAAATAAATAATGAATATATAAATGATGCTTATGAATATAAATGAATGATTAAATACAATTATGCATGAATGAATGTTCTGTTGACTTCCAAGGTTAGATATACAAAATGCATGCAAGGAATTAGATGACTGAGTTAGGAGATATACCTATTATTTATTTTACAGGGGGATGAAACTACCTTTACCTATAATGAAAATTTCTCCAAGGTCAGAGTAGTTTAGAGAGGATTACCTCTGGGTATGTAGGCCTTAGTGCTTCAGGTTGGGTTTGGCCCTCTTCTTTCCACGTTTCTTGAGAATGTGGATGAGCACATGAGTTCTTGATGCGATCGCCGTTCCATACAGGCATTCATGGAGCGATGGTTTGACACTACCCACATATTCCAGCTGCCACGTGGGGAGTATACTCTGTCTCTAGCTTCTTTTTCTACCATTACAAGATTGGCTTATATAGGTGAGCGGATCTTCTGGGATAGAGGGATATACTCAGTCCATCGGGATGTTTAGAATGAGTATATTTTTCGGATGTTGGGCATAGTTCCTGGATGGAAGAGCTCTAAGAAGCTCTATGTTGATGCATTGGCTAGACACCTTTTGAGCTACAGGCTAGAGTTTGACTGGAGATTTGATCAGATGGCCCGCATCTTCATACTTTATCTGCTGGGTAGCACTATCTTCTGTGATATGAACTCTACCATCGGCTTGCACTTCATCCCTATTCTCAGGGATTTTGATCAGATGGGCAGGTATGACTGGGGTTCCCCAGCTTTGGCCTATATGTACCTTTGCATGGATAGGGTTTCCCGTGGTGCTGTGAAGTTCAGCGGCTTCTGGCATGCCACCCATGTGAGTTACTTTGACTCTTACTTCCCTCTATTGCTTTTCTTGCTTTATACTCCTCTAACTCTTCTTTTACAGGTCTGGGCTATTGAGGTGGACTTCATTTGCCAGTTCTTCCCAGTAGAGTGTAGATATAGATTTCCTGTCCTTAAACGCTGGGGTTTACTGGATTGTGCATTCATGTTGCTAACGTTAATGGCCATCGTGTGTACCTTAACTCGCTGACTACTTCTAGGGTAAAACAAATGTGTTAGTTCAATGTAATTGACATGAGTTCAAAATACTTACCTTAACTCTTTCTCTTTCAGTTTGACAGGGATGGATGGGCCAAATGGAGAGATTGCCACCTTATGTCATCGCGTCCTTGCCCAAGGATGACTTGAGGATTTTTCTGGAGGCTCTAGGACTTAGGATGTGGTTCCTAGGAGAGAGGACTCGATGCCAATATATGGCTAGCTTTTGCAGAAGGCCTCGTGATCATCCTATTGATATGTTCTAGGGACATCAGCTGACGAACCACACTCTAGCTGCAGCTCTTGATGGCTTTAAGTGTACATCCTTTCTTTCTCGCTCTAAGGATTACGCTTCTTTCTTGCATTTAAGGTGTCTCTCGACTTTACCTTTGTCACCTAGGATGCTTGCTAAGGTAAAATGCTATCTTTCTTTACTTTTCTAATAACTGTACGTCTTGCTATCATAACTCACAATCGCCCTTTTCAGATATCCATGGGTGTCGTGACCTTCTCCAGCTCTGACGAGGATGAGGATAACGGAGATTCTAGAGGTTCAGATGATGATGATGATTATGCCCTCAGTCTTGGGCAAGTTGTTACCCCTGGGCCGAGTAGGAGGATCCGTGCTTCTACTAGAGGAGCTATACCGAGTTCGGAGGCTGCTAGACCTCGTTCATCACACTATTCATCCAGCAGTCAAGGAGACATAGTGCCAGGCCATATCACGGAGTATCCCTGGCTATCCATTCATCACAGGACTGTTACTAGTCTAGTTGAGCATACTTTCCGTCATGCAGCTGATCCTTCCATTTCTTACACAGATGGATGTACTCATGTAAGCTATCTCAACATTCTCTCTTTAGTTTGTATCTGCATCTGGATTCTAACTCTTTATTCACCCAGGTTCCTATCGATGAGGTTTTATGACTATCATCACACTTTCAGGCCAGCAAGGCCCATCTGGTAGAGACTTGCGATACATGGAGGCAGGCCCATAGCTTTTCTTGCAGGATGGTTGCTGAGTTGAAGGCTCAGCTTGCAGCACTAGACATCCCAGCTAAAGGAGCTGGTGGGGTCCAGATTGGTGAACAGTATGCCGGCGGTGAGACTGAGAGTCAGCCAGCAGGTGGCGATGAGGAGGACTATGAGGAGTCGGAGGAGGAGGAGGATGATGAGTAGAGGTCCTTATTTCTATATCTGAACTTGTTCTACTTCTTGAACCTTGATGTGTACCGGTATTTCACACATTTGGTACAAACATGCGGATGTATGCATGATTATTATGGATGCATGTATGTTTCTTATATCATTATTAGTGAATGCATGCAAATTTTCTAGCTAGCACAAATGTATGCACATGATTTTGTAAATTTATGTATACATGTATGTGTCTCTTATGAGTTCTGTGTATGTATGAATGAAATGTTGTGCATGGAATCCTCCTAGAACTCTGAAAATCTGCGTCGATTGTCGAATCACCGAGAAGAGCCAAGCTAGGGCCCAACGCTACTCAGGGGAGTGGCGTTTGCTACTAATGCCACTAAAGGATAGGCGTTGAGTGGTAACACCACTCTTTTGACTGGCGTTGGTCCGCAACACCACTCCTTCATCTCTGGGCTTTTCTTCATGATTTTTCACTCTGTTTTGACTCCTTTTCAAACCAGGACTTCCCCAGACCTCGTGGGTTATAAATAGAACATTTTAGGGCAACTTTGAATCATTAGAAAAACACCAAACACACTCTTTAGAAGTTCTTCTGAATTGCAAAGATGTTCCAGAAGTCTGTGAACACTCTTTAAAAACATCTAGGAAGCATAGAAGCAGAAACCTGGAATTGCTTAGACCAATACCACCTCATAGAGTTTAGAGCTTTCCTAAATTTCCCATTCGACATCAAACTTCTACATGTAGCTTCGAGATGCTGGAGTACTAAGCACCATGTCTTTCGCTTCAACAGAGTCAAATTATGCCCCCAGTTTGAAGAATTTGAAGGTATTCTCAACAAGTTGCACCGTTCTAATGCCCTTATAGCATTGCCCTCTGTCTATAATCAAACTTCAGAATCTCTAGCTAGTTTCTTTGGAATAACCCTAGGTCAGATGCTTTCATGCATTAAGGGTCAATCTCTCTTAACTCAACCCTTGTTTGAATTGGGGAGTTCTAAGCCAAAGAATAGCAAGTCTTCATAAAGGATCACTAGCTTATGCCTTTATGCACAATTCTTACTAGTTTTTACTGAAGGCAGAGGTAACTTTTGGATTGCCCATGTTCTAGAACAGGTTGAAAGTGGTCATAACCCTTTCCCTATCATCTTGGCTGAAACCACTGTCGGCTTAGATTCTGTCAAGCATACTCAACGCCTCTGAGGCAGCCCATTACTTCTCTAGGTATGCATTCCTTATCTTGCTTCCATGTTCTCTTTTATTGATCTTGACTAATTCATTCCGACAATTCTTTAACCAGATTTGGTTGAAGGAAAAGCTAGGTGTACTGATGCCCTTAGCGAACCCTATAACTTACAGGCCTCAACAGTTTCAATCCAGAGGATATGTGTTATCCAAGGTGAAACGTACTGCATTAAAGATTTCTAGCGGTTGGACCAACTCTCTCTTATCCAGGAATGAGGAGTTGATCTGCTGGCATTGCCCATGGTGGAGATTGAGCTTCGTTACTACTTTTGTGATAAAAAAACTGTGTGCAGATTGCTAGCTTCAGTACCATCACCTTTTATACCCCATCCAGAGTCTGTAGGAAGTATGGCATGGCTCAAAGAGTATTACATCCCGTTCCATCCTTTACTCCTTATGCTGTTACTTCATTCTTCTTAAGTGAAATCAGTTCTAGCTGGGCTAGCAGATCTTCTACAAGGAATCTGAGCTTTACGCAAGGACCAACTACTGATGATGAATACAAGGCTTGGGATGATTTGATAAGTGCTACTATTGACCCATCCATATCATGGTAAACATGGACCTCATGGCATAGCTTTATTTGCAGGCTGAGCTGTCTGATGATGAAGGCAAAGGTGCTGAACTGTATGTTACAAGCAACAGAAATAAATGCAAAAAAAGCAAGAGAGGATGCAAGGAAGGAAATGAATGCAAGCTTTGATAACATCAAGTGGCTAAAGAAACGTAAGAAGAATTAGGTCTCACAACCATTTCATTTATTCATGCAATGTTTTATCTTTTTAGTTATGCAGACATAGAATCAAGTACTATAAGAAAGTTTGACACTTTTCTTTTGTAAAAGGTTCATTTTGTTAATATTAGCACAATAAGCGTACTTTAGCTTTTACACTTGATATTACTGCTTCCTTACTTTCTTCTTTCACTGCCTTAATTTTTGCCTAGACTACCTCTTTGTTAGGTTTTCACCCTAGCAGGCTTTTTTTGCCTTACTTTCTGCCTAGAATGCCTTTTTGCAAGGTTTTCATTTTAGCAGGTTCCCTTATTTTGCATGAGCCGCCCAAATTGGTTTTTAACTCATCGGGATTCATTATTTTTCACACATTTTTCTAAAGGTAGTATTTCTTAAGACGATCCATGTTTATGGGTTGCTCGAACTTATTCCCTTCTAGATATGAAATCTTCAAAGCTCCCTTAGACATGATCTTCTTGACCAGATACAGACCTTCCCAATTGGGGTTAAACTTCCCTCGAGGATCAAATGTAATGGGCCTGGCCTGCTTTAACACCCAATCTCCTTATTTGATTGGCTTGACTTTGACTCCTTTGTTGAAAGCCCTTGCTATTCTTTGCTGATACACTTGCGTATGATGGAGAGCTTTCTTCCTTCTTTCATCTAAAGACAATAGTTGCTTGTATCTTGCTTCAGCCCATTGTGCTTCAGGAATTTGAGCTTCTAGTGCCACTTTCAATGATTGAGCTTGGGATTCAATTGTCATTACTGCTTCCCCTCCAAACACAAATGAATACGGCGTTTCCCCTGTTGCACTTCTATTGGTTGTGTTGTAACCCATGATTGAAAAAGGTAGTTTATCTGCCTAATCCTTGTAGGTCTTCACCATTTTGGCTAGGATCTTCTTAATAGTCTTGTTAGCTTTTTCAACAGCCTCGTTAGCTTATGGCCTGTAGTGCGAGGACTTGTGATGCTCGATCCTTTCCTTTTCTAGTAGATCTGTAGTTTCTCCTTAGAATTGCACACCATTGTCTGAAACAATATGATGTGGTTTTCCAAACCGATTAATGAGCTTCTTATTGATGAATTCAGCCATACCCTTTGCCGTGACGATTGGCAATAAGATGGCTTCTACATACCTCAAAAAGTATTCGATAGCCACTATAATGTACTTATGACCATTGGATGCTGTCGGCCTTATCTCTCCAATGATGTCAATCCTCGAAGCTGAGAATGGCCAAAGAGATTTTAAATTGTGAAGCTCGATTGGTGGCAAATATATCTTATTCCCATGTAGTTGACACTCACGGTATTTTCTAACCATATTGATATAATCTCTATCCATCCTATCCCCGTAGAATCCTTGCCGGACTATCTTCTTTGCTAAATTATGCCCGCTCATATGGGGTCCACACACTCCTACATGAATCTCCTTCATGACTTCTTCCGCTTCATATTGGTCTAGACATCGAAGTAGTATTCAATTCAAAGCCCTTCTGTAGAGTATCCCTTCATGGTGAGTGTAGTTTCTCGAACTGACTCTTAAAGCATGTTTCTGCTTCCCATTAGCTCCTTTTGGATATTCTCTTTTCTCTAGGAATTTCAAAATTTCATAGAACCATGGCTTCTCCCTAGGTCCATTCACTATCATTACCCATTCACCTTGGTAGCATGGGATTCTGGTTCTACACATTACTAGAGGTTTCATAGCTACATCTCTAGGATTGTCCCACATGGATGCCAAAGTTGCTAGTGCATCTGCCATTTGATTCTCCTCCCTTGGCAGGTGTGCAAAGGTACAATTAGAAATGCTCAGAGTGAGCATCTGAATGTACTCTGCATAAGGCTTCTGTCACGACCCAAACCCAGGGTACATGACCGGCGCCAGGGAACGGGAAAGCTAATCGCTACCGGAACCCGTGGCTAGCCTGAAACCGATAAAACATACACAACATCTTTCCCCAGAATTATATATTCTGGATCAACATAT